>CAOJBK010355293.1:0-23852 GCA_948294925.1 Codiaeum variegatum | reverse complement strand
GACTGTTTTTTGGTAGTGTATTATTTATTTTTTTTTACATGTCAAGTATAAAATTTATTATTATTTTTTTTCCAAATCACTATTTGCTTTTCATTTTGGTATAATTGGGTCAATTTTTAATTTCATTATATTAAGATTGGCAATCCAATAGCAATTAAAAAAAAAACATTCACAAATTTAAACTAAGAAAATAAATATCCAACTCATCACTCATCTAACACCTCTCGTTTGCTTAATCATGTAGATTCTACTTTCGGTTTCATTCATGCTTTTGTTACATCACAAAGATTCTAATTTCTATATAACTATTCACCGTCCAAGGCCCAAGTCTTAATCAATTTTCCCTTTTGAAGTGCAAGGTGCATGATTAGGTTTGAGTATGGGATTCAAAAACATGAATTGAATTGATAGTATTGCATTATTAATTACTGCCAATCTATAATTTTAATACATGAAAAAAAAAGAAACAAAATCCTATTACATTATTATTTATTTTTAAGATAGCTTTCACTATATTCGAGCAATAAAATAATAATTAATATTTTATTTCAAATTAGTAATATTTAAAAAAAATTACTATAAATATATATTAAACTAATTAATTATTTTTTAATTACTAATTTTACTTGCTTACATTATTTATTAAAAATAAATTTAATTTTTACCTAATCATAATCATCAAAATTTACTAAACTATCATTTACACAATACCAAACAACAAGAATTAATTATTAATTTTCACTAGCTAGTTATATCATCTACTATCATTTACTCTTCCATTCATAATTATATGTCATTTTGACTATTATTTTATAAAAGAAAAATGTTAATGGAAAATATGAAATAAATATCATATTATTCATTTTGAAAAAAAAAATTGTTAGAATATGAATTTTTAATAATTTTTTATAATCTGGTTGAAAAGATATTAATAGTTAAAGTTCAATTTTGTGGAAGGTAAGTGACATTTAATTGTGGACGGAGGAAGTTGTTAAAATGTAAAAACAAGAAACCTAGGATAAAAAAAATACTAATTTTAAAGTAAAAATACACTTAATATTATTCTTTTTTATTTTAATTATATTGAAAATTTTTTACTAAACTATGTTATATATCTGAAATATATATGATATATATGTTGATATATACTTAAAATATATATAACAGAATATATGACAAATACGTATTATGTGCTGTTTTTGTAAAAATATTTTAGAACTATTTTTTTAAAAAACTTTTGATATGATATATTTTTATTAAAATCCCAATTTTAAAACATAGGTAAAACCTATCATTTTGGGCTTTTTGAATGTATAATTCATAACAATTCGAGTCCATTACGAACAGGCCGTTCATCACCTCGTAATCCAATCCTCTGGACCTGTAAGTCCAATCAACAGTGAAGTTGCCACTTGCCAGTTAAACCAGACGTGGCAGCACTCTGAATTGCTGAAAAAAAATTAACCAAAGCTTCTCTCTCACCGCTCGAACTCGCTTATACTTTTCTTCAAACAGTTACACTGCACAGCTTCGTCTTGGCTTTGTAATGAGCCGTTCTCTCCTTTTAATTTTATTTGATTTTTCAATAGCCAATGAGGAATGTGTTTGCGAGTTTCAAGCGTCATCGCCATGCCACGCTTCATTACAAAAGTACTTTTCTATTCTTCACTAAAGCTTTAATATATTGATTGATCAGTTCTCATTTGTTTGTTTTAATTGATGCGTAGGGAATGGAATAATTTCAGCTTTTAAAATTTTTGTTAAAGCGTAAATCACTGAATTTATAATTTGGTTTTCTGCTGATTCTCTTGTTTTTTTCCCGGTAAACAAACGGAGGTTTAGTAGGTTAGGTTATATTAGTATTATTTTTCGTGTTTTTCTTGATTAAACTGAACTACGTGATTGATTTGGTGAATTTTTTTTACATTATTTTGTGTATTGTTTGAATGTATTTTGATATGGTTTGTGCCTAATTTGCGTTGCATTGAGAAAATGTGATGGAGTTGCTGTTTGGTTCGAGTCATAGGCAATGTTATTGTGTTGTAGTAAGTGCATTTTTGAGAAGATTGGGGTGGAAAAGTTTGATTTGAAACTATCAGTGGTGAAAATCACTGGAATCTACAAGCATGGCTGCTTATTTGCAGTGATGCTGGATTTCTTTTTATGTAAATCAAGCTTAGGTCTTGTAACGGCTAATGAAAACAAAAAATAAAGGGAAGAAGAGAAGTGAGGTGTAAGCAGCTTAAGTTAAAGCAGGCTAGTACTCTCCATTTTGCCTAATTTTTGAAAGTATAGAATGTAGACTATAGGATATTTCTTTGAATGGCTACCATGTTAACATATAATATGTTTCATTATTTCAGTTCATACTGCAATGAATGTTGCTTCTGTTACAATCTAAAATCTGTGTTCTGTTTGCAGCTGTATATCACAATGGAAATGTTTGGAAGATTTTGAGAAACTGTACATATTTAGGCCTGAAAGACGTTGAAATCACAAGAAAACAAGATAATCTTTTCCTGCCAAGCTTTGTGGATCAAAAGTTGTAAGTGCATAGCTGTCTTATGTTAGAAAGTGTTTAAGTTGCTTTAGGCTTAAGAGTGATGTATTATTAGTTTATAAGGTTTGGAATTTTCTATCTTGTATAACTTGGAGATATATTGCAGTTTCTCCACAAGGTTTACCAGCGTACATGGTGATAGGCCATCTGCTGAGTATGCGAAATTGAGGAAAGAATCACTTGAAAGTGAATTTGGGCAGGCTCTTGGTACTTATAGTTCCAAAAGAGTATCTATCATCTACCGCTTTGGTCCATTTTTGGCTTTCTACAGAGCAGCTATTATTTCTTTTCATGTTGTGAAGTTAACCCTCTGGCAATTTTTTGTTCGAGACATAAAGAAACGTGCTATCAAGGTATAATACACTTTGGTGTTTGAATACACTTTTGAATATATTTTGCTTGTTGAGTTGATACCATGAATGGAAGTAGTGGTAGGTCAATTGTCTTAGTTTCATTTGAAATATAGTACGTTAAGCAATTTTATTAATTTGCCTGCATTTCCTTAGTGCTGTTATCTCAAACTTTTTTCATTTTGGTGGCACCTTTTAAACAATGGGAAATTAACATACAGTTCCACAAAATGAGAGGCATTTGTTTTACAAAATTAGCATTACATGACAATTTTATTCAATTATTGGGCTTGATCTGAATGAACTTTGTTCACTAAAGTGTTGCACATTGGAATGTAAGAATCTGTATCTTATCGACATAAAAAGAATGTGCCAAACTTTTGCATTTTATGTTTGTTACTGATGTCGGTGTATCATGATACTAGAAGCATGACAAATTTATAGAAATTTTCTTGTCTATTTTGGGCAATGGCAGGCAGTCACAGAAGTTGTTTGTATTTCTTGTTCTTGATGTATTAGTATTTCTTAATTTCTCGCATAGGAGGTTCTTTGGGTCTCGTTGAAGAAATTTCTTGCCTTTTATTTTGGAGAAATAGACATGTAATTCCAGAAATTTACTGCCACAGTTTACCACTTCTTGCAGTTTCGGGAAACTCTAATCCAATTGGGGCCTTTCTACATCAAGGCAAGTAAAACTTCTCCGAAATGGTTAAACTTGAGTAGAAACATTTGGCTTCTATTCTCTTACAATTAAATTATAGATTGTTGTTAGAACGTTCACCTGTTTCTATTCTATTCCACTTGAGTTCTGTAAAATTTCATTGCTTGCATATGGTGACATGGTGCTATGGAAACCCTTTTGAAAATTGATGTATGTGAGGATACAAAAATGTATTTACAATTGTTTGGTTTCATCTGTCTTTTTGGTTCTATGAAAGCTGTGAGATTGTGCACTGGACAGAATGATTAATAACTAATGCAGACATACAGTTTTCCTACACCAGATCTCTATTAAGTACGATTGTAGAACTAAGCTTCAGAAATTTCTTAACTGGATAGAAATATTAAATCTACAGTTAAATCTTCAGTAGCTCCCTGGAATTTTTTTGTAATCTCGATTTTGTTTAAGTTTGCAGCTTGGTCAGGCTCTGAGCACTAGACCAGATATCTTGCCGACTGTATATTGCCAAGAGCTTGCCAAGTTACAGGTATAGCAGGTTTTCCTTCTTCCAAAGCCACTTTAATGGTTGTATCATCTGATTTTTATTTCCACTTTTGTTGATGTTTTTCTTAGCTAATTTTGTACATTTATCATTCTTAAGTCTAAGCTGTTCTTTTTTTGCCAGGACCAAATACCACCATTTCCAACCCATATTGCAATCAAATCTATTGAATCCCAGTTAGGCATCCCAATACCTCAAATTTTTTCTGACATTAGTCAAGAGCCAATTGCTGCAGCATCCTTGGGGCAGGTGTATAAAGGTTAGATGCTTTCTTATGATCAGTTAACAATGCATGTCCTTATTTCATTTCTCTGAATATATTTTGCTTCTTCACTCTAAAAATGCATGGGTCCCCCTGATTTTTTTTTCTTTTATATATTTTCTTTGTAAGCAACACAAATTAAATGTTGCCACATGTTACTTCGAGTATCGCAGCTCATCTACATTCTGGTGAGCTTGTAGCTGTGAAGGTACAGAGGCCGGGTATGTCACTTATGTTGACCCTTGATGCACTGTTATTTCATATGATTGGTGGCCAATTAAAGCGATTTGCCAAGGCCCGCAAGGATCTATTAGTAGCAGTGAATGAGATGGTCGGTCAGCTTTCTATAATTCGAGTTCATACATTACTTGCATGTGTTTTTGATGATGTTATGTAAAGTAAGCTTGAGAATAAACTAATACACTTGAGAATGAACTAAGTACCATGTCTGAATAAATGAATGCCGATGGGTACTCATTGAGCTTTTCTACAATTTTGAATTTGGCTTACAATTTATGCCATTGAGCTGATTTTATCAGATAAACTTCTATGGGCTTGTTTGGATTTTATTGTTTTGATTTAGTTGATTGATTTTTTAAATTTTTTGTAAAATTGCTTTTCCAAACTTGCTTTTGGAATATGCATGAATTTACCTGCTCCTTGAAAAAGCACTTTTAAATAAAATATAAAAATTTTATCCAAAAGTGCTTTTTGCAAAGCAATGCCAAACACTCCCTATGTGAAAGAATATCTTGCATTGCATTTTCAAACCCTTTGAATAGCCATTATGGATAACCATGACAATTCACTAAATTTTATGCATGTTAAAGATACTGGATTACTTTGATAGACACAAACCTATGAGGCCTATTTTGAGGTCAGCACTAAATCAAGTATAATAGTTCTATTTCCAACTTTTTTTTTTCCTAGTAGCTCAAAAATATAACAACTAAGATAATTTTTCACTAATAATTACTTTGTTTTGGACAAAGATGTTCTTCTGAGTGCAATTTAGATTGCTATGATTCTACTCAACTCAACTAAGCCTTAATCCCAAATTAATATTACTTTTTAGGTGGTTCTGTTAATAACAAGACAATGATCTTTTTTTATTTTATTTTATTTTATGTTCTGGAAGAAACAAACAAAAAAAAGGAGCAAAGCATGACTGTCTTCTTACTCACTCATGTGTGCATGCAAATAGACACACATGCACAAACAAATACGGACACATATGCAACTGCTCAGATGTACAAATGCAGAGACATGACACGCACTCTCCCACACAAACACATTTGCACAATTTGCTTTTTTAATTTTATGCAGTGGAATGTATTTATTATCTCTCTCACTCTTATTATGCTGTTTTTAATCTTCATTATTCTTTTTAATGAAAGTGTACATGCTTATGGATATCTTCAGGTCTATCTTAAATGAACAGGTCAGGCACATGTTTGATGAAATTGATTACGTTTTAGAGGGGAAAAATGCTGAACGCTTTGCTTCTCTATACGGTTGTGACCCACATATGTTTTTACATTTATTTGTTATAATTAGTGTATATGTAATTGTTAGTGTGCAATTATTATTACCTTGTCGTTTCTTGAATCTCAGTGTTTTCTTAGGAATGGATACTTATTTTCTAAGCTTATTAATGTATCTCTGCTTACCAATTAACTTGGGATTAAGGTTTTGTTGAGTTGAGTTGTATTAATGTATCTCTGCTGCTAAATTGTTAAGCCATCTTGACACAGTCAAGGAAAATCAAACATTCTTAATCATGATGTTGACTCTCTCTCTCCCCAAGATTGAGGAAAATTGGTGTTTTTGAAAACTAGGAGAAAGAAATGAATCAGAGATGATAAGACTTAAATCAAAACAATGCCTAATTCTAATTTTCCTTGACTACGTCATGTTATCTTCACTTTGAGAGTTGCAAAAATAACTTTAAGCAGCTCAATACAAACACCTTCTCTGCAAGTTCACATTCTACTTTGGGGAACTTGGATGATGTTAATTTCTTTAATTTCCTATCAAACTTTGCTTAGTAAAAGACAGTAAGGTGAATTGACAAAAAAAGAAAAAAAATAGTAAGGTGAATGTGGATGTTGGAATGAAACATTATGGTAACTATATATATTTTAGCTACTTAGAATATGTTTTTGCTTTTGTCAAGAAACTAAATACTATCTGTTCATGTACACATCTGCTTATAGTTGCATTTGGTAATGTGTAGCTCCTGCTTAAGTGTTAATTTTTCGTTTGCACAAAGATTCAGAACTAAGATTCTGCTTATGTTCATCAGGTACTAGAGTCGGCAATACCATGGACCATAAGGAAGCAAACTGTGTTAAAGTTCCTAAAATATATTGGGACATAACTTGCAAGGGTGTGCTTACGATGGAATGGATAGATGGAATCAAACTTACTGATGAAATGAGATTGAAGAAGGCTGGTTTGAACAGAAAGAAGCTAATTGACCAGGTATAAAGAGTTCTCCTTATTATTTACAGCAACAATTCATTGTGATATTCTTTCTTTTTAGTTTTCAGTTTCAGCTATATTTAGCAGTCTTTTTGCAAATCATTTTGACTTATTTTGGTTAACTTATAATCCTTCTGATTTGGCTTCATAGGGATTATATTGCTCTTTGAAGCAATTGCTTGAGGTGGGATTTTTCCATGCTGATCCACATCCTGGAAATCTTGTTGCTACTGACAGTGGCTCTCTGGCATATTTTGACTTTGGGATGGTAGGAGATATTCCTCGCCATTTCCGTGTGGGGCTCATTCAGATGGTAATAATTGTTTGGTTGCTGCTATGCTAAGAGGATCACTCGTTTTTTCTTTTCTTAATGTTTATAGTTTTGTTTTACTTTCTTGATTTGACAATTGACATTTATGTGTACTTCTCTATTAGTTGAATGTGTTCTACTCTGTGAATGTTTGGTGCACAGATTCTGAAGAAGCTTGTGCTGTATTACTGTTGATATGTTCTGGCAGATGCATTTTTTTTAGTTTAGCATACATTGCATATTCAAAGTTCAAACATCTTGATTAGCTTGTGGTTTGCCTTGATGTCATTAACTGGTTCTGTGCGATTAAAAGTGTTCAGAGACGAGCGTGCCTATGCACTCTAGTAACTCGATATGGAAAGTTAGAGATTGAACTGGTTGTTATCATTCTGTATTTCCTCTTTTGGATTTATAGTCCTTTTCTCTCACTTAATTCATCTTTATGTGTCCTTTATTTCATCTAGTAATTTGATCCTGGAAACTTGTTATGTTATTTTTTTTAAGCATTTGTTGGTGTTGGAAAAGTGCATCAAATGTTAAATTATAATATTTCATGGGCTTCATTTTCTCTTGCTTACTCCCATTCTCATCCTCGACAAGCACACACATACACAGCCAAATGCCATCTTCATTCCAACTCTTTCCAAGTTGTTACAATCGTAAAAATCTTGCATGTAGTTTCTTTCCTGCACGATACTTTTGAACTGTTCCTATAAATCTTACTTGAGAGTTGGGATTTTGTATTTCTAATAAGTTTACTTTTTTCAGCTTGTGCACTTTGTTAATAGAGATTCTCTGGGTCTGGCAAATGATTTTCTTTCTTTGGGATTTATTCCTGATGGGGTTGACATCCAGTCAGTTTCGGATGCATTGCAAGCATCCTTTGCTGATGGAACAAGACAATCTCGAGATTTCGAGGTTTGCACTAGTGTTCTTTATTGTATGTGTTTTATTTTAATTTTCTTCTTAAGTTTATTTTATTGCTAGATTTATATTCAGTGTTTGGTCAAGTTCTTTTACTGAATTATTATGCTGGTGAAGGCATTATTGGCATGTCAAACTTGTCCCCCCCTCTGTTGAAGATAGAAAATTGAAGATGCACTGAAAAAGATCAGCATCTGTCATATGGTCTATATTTCAATTGAATACATAAAGAAAATTTTGGAAGTGCTAACATTAAAACTGGGAAACTCGAGAGAAGTTGGCAGTTGAGATGTAAGCATACTTATTATAGGGCAAGTTTTGCTATGTTCTGCGCCTTCAGAACTTGTGATCTCATCATCTATGTTTCCATCATAATTTGCTACTAAGAAACATTGCGGATAGATATAGTTATATGTGAAGGTGGGCCAAGTGAGTCCAAATGGGCCACATCACCTGACTGCATCAATTTCTTGAGTTGTTCCAACCATTGGCAATTGTAGCATTGAATTGGATGGGTATCAATATCTAAAGAATAAGCATGTTCGCTAGTAAATTTTCAAGGCTCTACCAAGTCTCTGATTTTTGTTTCTCTTCTTTAAATCTGGTTTACAAAAGTTAGACTCTATGCAACATCTTTGATTGCTTTTCTTTCCTTTTCAGGCAATAATGAACCAACTATATGATGTTATGTATGAGTTTGACTTCTCCCTTCCCCCTGACTACGCATTGGTGATACGAGCGCTTGGATCACTTGAAGGCACAGCAAAAGTTCTGGACCCTAATTTTAAAGTTGTAGAGAGTGCATATCCTTTTGTCATTGGAAGACTTTTGGCAGACCCAAATCCTGATATGAGAAGAATTTTGAGGGAACTTCTCATCTGTAATGATGGATCTGTGAGATGGAATCGGTTAGAGCGCCTGGTAGGTCAATCCAGTCAATAATTTGATCATCTTTCACACTATCTGATTCACACTTTTTAAGAAAAAAGAGGTTTTGGTGCTTTAGAAGGAAATATGATTTTTAGGTATTGAATCCCACAATCTTATTCATGCTTTAACCGAACAAATGTTTATTAATGTGATTGTTATGATATATTTTTATGTATATTCATGCGCCTTATAGTGTTAACCTTCTTTGATATTGTCTGTTTTGAAATCGAGCCGCAGAAATGACCCTGAAATCCAAGAAAAGTTTCAAGCTTGAGGAGCTGGTCCAAAATACTAGGATATGATAATCCTTAGCTTTTCACCTATCTTGTCTTTGTAGTGGCATTTTGGAATTTCCATGTTCACCTTTATTTGCAATTTCTGAAATGACCTCTGCATGAGATAAGCTTTTCTACTAGTTATACTCAGTGTCTAATCATTACTTGCAACTATGTGACACCTTTTGAGATGGTATTCAAGTGCTTAACATTCCCTAGGCCCTACAAATTCTTGCATTGTTAATGATGTGATTAGATATATAGTATTACATTAATTTTGAATATGGTTTTTTATTAGCTTGTCACATGCATGCATGGCACCCATTCAGAAGCCATTCTGGTCTTTTTCCAGGTAGCAGCAATATCTGAACAGGCTTCTGCAGGAGATGCTTCTAATTCTGCAGAAAGTTCTTCAGACACGTTAGGATGGAAATCATTTGATATGCGTTCTGTTGTTGGTGCTACGGAAGATCTTTTGCTCTTCATTCTATCTGAAAAGGGTTGGAGGGTGCGTGTTTTCCTCGTCCGGGATATAATTAAGGTGGTTGATGTCTTTTTACAAGATGAAGTCAGTGGTTGCATTTTAGATGAGAAATATGAAGCAAGAGGCCGATCTGAATCTGAGGTTTGTCTAAATTTTATTGCATTTGAAGTCCCTTAAATTAATGCAGTATTTGCGTCACTCGTACCAGTAACTTACCAGTTCAATGATTTCACAAATTTCCAATTGACCTGAAAATAGGTGTCTGATTCTTGTGTTAACCTAACAAGGAAACGATTAAAACAAATAAGCAATGATAAGACAGAAAAAGCAATCGATGACATTCATCTGATATTATTGATGGTTTATTAAACCTGTTCTTTCTACATATGATATCGCAGGGCCATTCAACGTTGACGAGGGTAGTTGATGGGTTTAAATATCTACGTCAAGCCGTAAAATTGGCTCCAGAGATGTGGACAGCAATGCTTATACGCATGGCATTGAAGCCCGAGTTCCATAAATTTATTCTTGATATAACTTCAGCCTTAGTAATTCATTCTAGCCATAAAATTCCAGAGACTTATTTTGTTTTTATGTCTAGACTTCTGCACAAGTTAGTTAGGAACTATAGATTGGATGATCTACAAGAGAAATAATTATTCATTAACAATATCTGATTGAAGCAAAAGAAAATCACAGTGGGTCAGTTTAGGGTTTTATGTAATACTTTGTTTTACTGCCTATTCTTGATTGAGAAATGTAGGTGCAGAGGCTCATTTTGAGGATACCTGGAATATAAGTCAGAGTCAACTCGATGCAAGTCAAGGTGAGATTGACCTCCAATTACTAAGTCGAGCTCGACCTAGTTTTGTTTGGTCGAGGTTTTTATATACATAATATTTTATATTAACACTTAAATTTGAGTTTGAGCGATATATTGCATCAACTCTTTGATTCAATTTTAAACTCGTTTACATTTGAAGCCAATCAATTAATATCAGTTCAACTCGATTGGTTTATGGTCACTGTATCCCAGATTTTATTTGTTTGATGGCAATGGACAGAAAATTGAGAACCATAGTTTTACTATCAATACAAGATTGAGAGGCTGGAAAGAAGAGAAAGTAACTAATTAAACGGATGGAAACAACTCTTATGAAATGTCTAATTCACACAAATGAAATTTCCTCAACCTAAGGGAACATTGTAATTTGAATAAATTAGAAAAACATTAGTTAAACTTTTGACAAATTCTTGTCACCTTAATTGAATTAACAATTATAAATATAAACAAAAGGGACAAGTGGCAAAAATGTGGCTTTTATTATTATATAATACAACAATCTGACAACGGTAGATTCAATTATTATGGACCATTGTTTTAAATCTTTGTCATCATCCATTTGGATTAATCAATACGAAAGATCTTAATTTAGTAAGTTTAATATAATACATAATGATAATACAAATAAATG
The DNA here is from genome assembly GCA_948294925.1 of Codiaeum variegatum. Taxonomy (NCBI): domain Eukaryota; kingdom Viridiplantae; phylum Streptophyta; class Magnoliopsida; order Malpighiales; family Euphorbiaceae; genus Codiaeum; species Codiaeum variegatum. The sequence goes on along the minus strand of CAOJBK010355293.1, from coordinate 12,575 downwards.
AATTAAACAACAGAAACATTAGTAATAAATTTAATTTAAAACAGACAAAGCCCATTGACTTAATTTGTACCAAACCACTTCTATTTTTAATCTGTGGTCAATTGTAAGGGTAGAAAGTATCAGTAATTACTAAACTTTATTTATTTTTCCATTTTGATTACTAATCTTTAATTTTTTTTTTCATTTTAATCACTAATTTTCTATTTTGTTGCATCGGCAAATCAATAAAATGTTTCATGGTCTGAAATCTGATGTGACATGCTTACATAATCAGTGCATGACATGCCACGTCAGCTCCTAGTCGACATGTGTCATGCCATGTCATATTTTCGACTATAAAACCTCATAGTGACTTGTCGATGCAATAAAATAAAATGTTAGTGATTAAAATGGAAAAAAAAATTAAAAGTTAGTGATAAAAATAGAAAAAATAAGTAAAAGTTAGTGATCACTGATGCTTTTTACCATCTATTGTAATTTGAGTTAATCTCTTCTTAGTAAAATTATAAATATGTTGTGAAATTGGAGTAATTCTAGTTACCATATTATTATTAAAATATTAATGACATACCAAGACTTGATCTAGTAAAAGATCTTAGTTGGAATTCCTCCTCTCAATAATTTTTTTATCGATATATTACTATTCAACCAATCAGGTATAATCTGGTTGAATTTTTCATCATTTATACAAAATATGAATAGTAAAAGGTCTCGAAATCAAATCTCTCTACCGTTATATAAATAGGGGAGGGTTACCTAATTATATAGCTCATAGAGTTTCTTTCTAAAAAATATCAATAAAGAAGTTTTCTCTTTTAAAAAACTTGCATCTCTCAACAAATCCCTAATAATTTGTACTCTCCATTTATAAATAAATGTCAATTTTTATTTTTATCATCAAGTTTAACCTTTTATTTTTTTAAAAAAAATTATTTTGATTCATAGTGTGAAATATATATCGATAGATTCGTATTAAAAAAATATTTTCATAATTTTATATTTTTTTTATATTTTTTAATTATATATTTTAAGAGTAATATATAGTAAAAGTTGTATATTGAAATATGAATTTCACACTTAAATTAACATGTAAATCACAAAAAATCAAAGATCAACAACAAACCTTCTGCATGGACGCCACGTGTTAATAACAAAGATGACGACTAATTCACATTAGCAATTTTGGCTTTGACTCGGTCCTATCGTAATCAACCAAGGCAACGCTACACGTAATATTTCCTCCTACCCTCTTAACAAAATCTCTCCTTGTTTTAAGCTACTAAACCCACTATAATTATTATTTTCAATTTTTTTTTAAAGTCCAATTTTCCAAATTTAAGTTTTTCAATATAATTTTTTTTCTTGACTCCAAAAAACCAAATCCATAATCGAAAATAAAACAGAAATCGCCTCTTGTTTTCTCCTCTTCTCTACTCTAAAAAAGCTCTCTCTCTCTCTCTTTCTTTCTGTTAATGGCATTTGCTTTTTCTTCTTTCTCTTCAGGTACTTTCTCTCTCCTTTTCTCTTTAATTTATAATTTTCAGTTAATTAATTTATTCAATTATTGTAGCTTAATTTGAATGTTTCAGAACTGTAAGATCGATCTGTGCATTAGCTTGATTTTTTTTTTTTAATTTTGATTGTTTGCAGGTTAAGGTACATATATATAAAATTCCTGAATTAGAAATAATCTGATTAATGTCAACGATATAAAGGTCAAGCAAAGGCTAAGCTGTAATTTCAAGCAAAAAGTATGGGATATCTTAATTCGGTTCTTTCATCTTCAAACCAGGTTTATGCTGATGCGCCGGTCAGCGGAGGCGGTCTCAGGTAATTAGACTTTTTTTAAACAAAAAAAAAATTATTTATGGTTAGATCTGGAAATGTTTTGAGTTGATCCTTTGGTTTGTGATTTTGTTGGATTATTATTCGTTCTCTAATTGTTTGTGATTGTAAACAAGTTTTGTTTGTTGTTATATTTTCTTGCTTTAATCGACGATGTTAATGTTATGTTAAGATCGTTGTTAATTAGTTTGATTTGGTAAATTTATTAGGTAAGTGAATTTGTTTAGAAAAGATTAATCTTAATTTGGTTTTTAAAGATAATCCATCTCATCAAATTTGTTCCTCATAAGGAAGGTTTTTCTTGTTTGCTGCTATATACAAGATTCATAATCTCTGCTGAAATTTATATTTTGGTTAGGTGACATTTTTCTTTCTTAATTGAAAAGAAGTTGTAGAGAAAAAGGTTAAATGGTTCGTAATATGCATTAGGATTTTGTTATTGGTTCTTTCGCAAAAGTGTAGGTAAGTGTAATTTTAATGGATACGGATTTCAGTAGATTTTGTATGTATTGTGAGAAGGTCTATTTTATTTTGATTTCCTGTTCCAATTGTCGGTTTCGCAGCAGCTTATTCTGGATGGGAGATCTCTTGTCTGTCATTTTTGATATTGAATGTTCAAAAAATGATATTTAGGTCCCTAAATCTCACTTTTGTCGTGTTCGAAATCGAACACTTCTTCTGAGGCAACGTGTTAGAAATCCTTTGTTTGTCGGATTAGCTTTATTAGATATGCAACAATGAATTTCCGATTAGTGGATTGACTTTGGTCATCCCGAGACTTGACTTGCAAATGGAGCAAGATATTTTTGTTTCAACTTCAAATATATACTGCACCATATGGATGCATGGTCACTTTCTTTTAGAAATGTTGTCTTAGACATGCTATTCCAATTATCATAATTGCACGGAGACCAATTACACACTATTTTGACATAGATTTTTCCCAAAGCTTGTAAATGCCAATGTGCTTTAGATGAAAATATCCATGTGGTAACATACAATACTTTGCAATAAAGACAAACCATAATAGGAAATACTTTATAATAGCATGAAATTTGTTAGCTGTCCTTGTAAATGTTAAGTAATTTGGGAGCTCAGATACTTGCGAATGTGAAAGAAATTCCTTGTTATTATGTTAACATGAAAGTAGTATTGTCATTTTGCATTGAAGGGTGCAATGTGGTGTTTACAGTTTTCCTAATCTCAGCAGTGTGTTACTTGTCTTTGGTACTGTTGCTGGTGTATTTTATTCTTATATTTGTGTTTTATAAGATCTTATTAGGAAGAAAAAATTGGATAGTAAATGCTAGAAATTGAAATCTATGAGTGCTAGAATTGAGATCTATAAAAATCTAATATTTAACCTCATTCTAATTTTTATATATTTTAGTATTAGGGGAAGATGTAGCCTAGTGGATCTTTCATGCATTCTCTGTCATTGGAGCATGTGTGATTGGCTGATTTTTCTCTTTTAATATATCTCATTTACTTCTTCCCGTCTGCTTTACTAGTTTTTGTGGTTTTATGCAAAGAAGTTTATCTATTTGGGTTAGAGGCCTTTTCTTAAATTCATTTATTGGGTTGAGAGATATTATTGTTATTATTGTTACCTTTTTGAGAGCATAGGTAAGAGATGTTTGAATTTCATAGCATTTTGACTTTGTATGCTAATCAAGAATATGTTTGTCTGGCATGTCTTTGAAGTCCATTGATCTGTCTAATGCTAATTTTGATATGTTTCCTTTAACAGTCAGAATGGGAAATTCAGCTATGGATATGCAAGCTCTCCAGGGAAAAGATCTTCCATGGAAGATTTTTATGAGACAAGAATTGATGGTGTTGATGGCGAGATAGTTGGCCTTTTTGGAGTATTTGATGGTCTCTCTCTCTCTACTTTTTGTGATTTTTTAAAGTATTATCAATAATTGTGAAGATCATGGCAAGATTACTTTTGCAGAATTTAAGCTCATGCAGAATTCATCGGTGATGGAAATTTTTCCACCAAATGCACCGGTGCTCATTTAATTATTAATTACATGTATCTCCCATGAATCTGGATTTAATGTTTTGTGGGATATGTGTGAATGCTTATTAAGATTATGGCTTGTTGATTATTTGTGTCATGTATCATCTCTAGTTGCTGCAAGTCTTTGGTTCAGTTCTTTTGGGTTTAAATTGGTTATCTGTGTCAACAACGTGCCATACTCTTGAGTATAGCGATTGGGTGACATCAAACTATTGCCTTTTGATAGGTTCCTACAAATGCTCCTTTTACATTGCTGTTGCATCGAATAGGTGAGTATGGCAGGAAGGATTATTCAGATTTGAGCATCTGCTCCAGTGTGGTTGCAGTACTTGAAACCATCTACTGTGTCATTATTGGCTTGGAATTGTAAATGTGTCATGGATTGTGAGTTTTATGTTGAGGTGATCTCTACGTATTTATTCCCTTCTTTTTTAGCAGGAATAAATAGGTAACGGGTGAATGCTTAATTATGCCTTCTTTTGTCAGTGGAATATAAAACTTATGATCTTGGCTATTTCTGTAGCTCTTACATCACAGTGCATCATCTACTTTTGGTAGAATTTTGTTTAAATATATAAGTACATGACACTTAAAATCTTTATTATTCTTATTTTTCAGGTCATGGAGGTGCACGTGCTGCTGAATATGTGAAACAAAACCTTTTTAGTAATCTGATCAAGCATCCTAAGTTCATTTCTGATACAAAATCAGCTATAGGTTTTTCACTTCTCGACCATCAATAGATTTTATGTATTGATAATTTTGTAATCTCTTTGTTCAATGCTGTTGCTTCATGTTAATTTTGAAATTTTCTTTTCATTGCAGCTGATGCATACAGTCAGACAGACTCAGAGTTTCTGAAATCAGAAAATAATCAGAACCGAGATGCTGGATCAACTGCTTCCACAGCCATTCTTGTTGGTGACCGTTTACTTGTTGCAAACGTTGGGGACTCTAGAGCTGTCATTTGTCGGGGTGGCAATGGTAAGATTCTTTATATTTACCATATATACTGCTTGGGGCCTCTTAATATGTTTAGATATTCAGAATTCAAACTTTTCATGTTTTCTAAAGTAATCCTATGACGTAAGACTAGTGTACACTGGTTAATAATTAGAAAGAGCACCGTTAAAATTGATGACTGGATATGAATTTTTCCCTTGGTTGATCAAGGCTTCATAGCTGTTATCACTATACGTTAGTTAAATAGAAATAAATTAATGCTTCAGTTGGAGTATTAAGGGACAATTTGGCAAATTGTTAAGTTCTATTACAGGAAGGATAGATATCTGTGCTCTGGCATAATTAGGCCACTAAATTGTCTTTGCCATTCTATACAGCTATTGCTGTTTCTCGAGATCATAAGCCAGACCAAACTGACGAACGGCAGCGGATTGAGGATGCTGGGGGGTTTGTGATGTGGGCAGGCAAGGACTTTGCATAGTCAGTCTTTCCATTTGATCAATTTACTGCTATTTGATGAAAAATAAAAACATTTTTGAACTGAAAAATAACAACAGGGACTTGGAGAGTCGGTGGCGTTCTTGCCGTCTCGCGTGCATTTGGTGATCGGCTCTTGAAGCGGTATGTTGTGGCTGATCCAGAAATTCAGGTTTGATTTTCCTTTTCTAGACCATTTTTCTCTTGCATTTATAATAAGTTGTCAGCTTCATAAATCACATACTTGACATATTCAAAGTGCAAGAAAGAGGGGGGGAAAAAGGAAAGAATAAAGAGAAGATTGCCGATATCAGACAATGAGATATGTTTAAATGATAAATCCACCAATAATAGCTATGTTTTTGCATGTGCATAGTTAAAGCATGGAGTTGGATTCACTACCGGGCAGCTAATTTTGATAGATTTGCTCATTCTCTTCATGTAATCACATATTTACCATGGAAAACAAGTGCTTGATAACATGATCACAGTTGTGATATTTACCATGCCTATTAGAAACTTGAGCATGTTTTTACCACTGACATTTTCCTTCAAAATTGCAGGAGGAAAAGGTTGACAGCTCACTTGAGTTTCTCATCCTTGCAAGTGATGGATTATGGGATGTTGTTACCAATGAGGTTTGCCATTATATTCCCTTATATAGTCCTAGTGGACATTCCTTTCTGAGAATTTCATGTGTTCTCTTTGCTCTAAACTCACTTAAAGGATGGCTTATCCATTGTTCCTATCACCATCTGATGATGAGTCTTTTTCTCAGGAAGCTGTTGAAATGACTAAACCGATCGCAGACCCAGAGCAGGCAGCAAAGAGGTTGTTGCAAGAAGCATACCAGAGAGGCAGTGCAGACAATATAACATGCGTTGTCGTTCGCTTCTTGGCCAATCAAGGTGCTACATCTCGTGGTGTTGTTGGTGTCACTTCTGTTTGAGCTTCATTAATTTCACTTTTCTAGGGTTTTGTCTTGCTGCTAATCTGTGAGAAAGTGAAGCACATTAGAATTAAAGAGGTGTATAGGTAGTCAGGGTAATGCAAAAACAGACATCCTGCTACTAGGATAGAAACAAACTCAAATGGGCTGTTGTCACAAATCAACACATTTACATATATTTCAGCCTCTAGAAATAGAAAATATGGTTCGAGTTGGTGTACTCATGCTCTCTGTCATAGCTAGGAAATCAAACTTGGTAATTTGTAAAGAGTCTGAAACTGTTTTTTTTTTTTTTATTTGTTGTAAATGCTGTTTAAACTTTCTTTTGTTCAATACTCTCTTTCGATACATGGCTGCTTTTTTCATTGCAGGCACCTTCAGGTTGAGTTCTTCTTAGCCTCAACTACCTAATAATTTTTGCAGGTCTCAACAATGGAAATAGGAAGTTAGATTACTTTTAGTAGTAGATTTGGTTATGGGCTGAATTGCTAACTTCAATTTATGAAAAACTGCAAGTGGAAGGACACTGAGTTCATAAATACTACTGTAATCAACTTCAACTTGAGCTTCAGCTTCCGTTCATTTTAGAGGTAATCCACCATCTCACAAAGATCCATTTTCTGTGTCTTATTGAGAGGATACTCGTCTCACATAACGTTTGGTTCTCACACCTCTTCTCCTCCATTTACAAGTCCAACAATTCAACTCCAATCTAATACCTATTTAAAGGCTCAACTGTTATTGTGCATGTCCAAGAATTCATCACTTTCTTTCTTTTTTTCCCCAACAAAATCCAACAAGAGACATAAGCCCTCATTATTTAATGAAAAAATTATTAATGAAAATAAATTATTTTACATTAGATTTTTTTAAAATTTTTAATAAATCTTCATTTTTTTTAAAAATATTACTATTCTAAAGAAATTTAAATTTTTAGTAATCTCCAAAATTTTCAAAATATTTACTACTAACCATATATTTCCCTTATCCTAAAAATAATTTTGTTTGTCATTTTTACAAAATATAAGAAATTATAAATATTATAATTATTATAATTAATTTTATATATAATTTTTTTACTTTTATTATTAGCAGACGATCAAAATGTATAGTTAAATAATTAATTAAAGATATTTTTATAAAGACTATAATTTAAAAAAAAAAATCAAACAAGACTATTTTCTTTAAAAGGAAGAAGTATTATTTTGCATTAAATTTTTTTATATATTTTTAATATCTCTTTTAGTCCTATTTTTCTGTTATTTAATGAACTCTACTTTTTAAAAATCCCGGAATCCATCGTTAAATCCAATAAATATTAGCTTAAATAATAATAATAATAACACAAAATCTTGATTTTCCTATAGCGTTTCACATGTCAAATTGTCATACTTACACTTGACATTAATAAAAATAAATTAAAATAAAAATAAAAAAACACCTCATATAGTTTTACATATTTGATATTAATATAACGAGTTAATAGTATATAAGTTACAAAAATAATTAGGATATTTTATTTTAAATAGTTATTATGAGAATAAAAAATTCTATCAATTATATAAAAAAAATAGAAAAGATATAAGATAAGATGAAATATTAAATATATATCCTTTAAAAGTCTTATAGCTATTAAATAAGAAAGCAAAAAGAAATCCTGATGAAAATTAACCTGAGATAAAGGTAAGATGTATATATTTTGATATTGAATAATTAACCTAATTTTATAGATATGAATAAATTCATAATTTACTATTTGTTCTTTCTGGCTAAATATTAATTTGAACGTTTCTTTTTGACTTAATATAAATGAGGTTTATAATAAGATTAAAATGTTATTTTTAAGAAAAATATTTAATTTAAAGAGTAAAAATAATAGCTTTTTTTTTATTAATTTTAAATATTATATCATTTGCACAAATCAAATATTTTTCTCCCCTATTATTAATATTATATTATTATGAGTATTATGATATCAAAAATAACATATCATTATAAATTAAAATATTTACTTATGAAAAAATTAAAATTATTATAAAATAAAATTTAAAAAATAAATTTTAAGTGATTATATGATATTTTATTATATATTTATTTATAATTTTTATAATTAAGTGTAAAAATACAATATAAATAATTTATATATAAGCTAGTGTTTGTTTGAAGGAGCATTTTAGCTGAAATAGCAAAGTAGGACACGGCAAGCAAGAACATGGTGGTAAAGGGAGAGGACTCAGAAGTATAAAAACGGTGTCGTCAAGGCAAATTTTGCCGTTAAGCACGACGAGCGAACTTTAAATTTCATCATTGTCCTCTTTAATTACTCACTTTACTACCCAACTACAAGTAATTACATAATTTACTAGTTCTAAACAAATATGATTCTCAAGAATATTAAATTTAATTGTAAATTTTAAAAAAAAATTCTTTTCATCTTAAAATAAACGTTTTATTTTGAATTTAAATATTAAGAATAAATATTTTTAACTTATAAATTCTCAAAAAAATAATAATAATATTATATTTATTTTTAAAAATATTTTCCCAAAAGTATATTTATACAACTTTTTATTATATAATAATGAATAATAATAAAATAATTATAGTTAATTAAAATAAAAATAAATATTTGTACACACATATACACATAAAATATCTGTTAGCTATATATAATGAAAAATAATAATAAAATTATTAATTCCACTTCAAATGTTGAATTTTTATATATATATAAACTTTAAATATTAAGAAAAATAAAAGTAGAAAAATATAATTTTGACATTAATCTTCTCTTTTATGTTGAAAACGATAAAAAAAAAACTGAAAGTTTTGTTTAATTCTTTTCAAATACTGAATTAAACCAACAAATACTCTGCTTTACTAGTAACAACAAAGTAAATAGAACAAATAAAAAATTCATTAAGAAATAAGGAATAAAAATTAAAAAATCTGTATAAAAATAAAAATTAAAAAATCTGTATAAAAATAAGAAGCTTTGAATTGCTTCAAACAAGCATTTCAATGCTCATTTTATAAGGGGCAAGTTTGAATTCTCTGCCTTGGTCACCAAGGATTGAATAATTAAATATTCAATAAAGGAGGCTGCTATTTAATTAAAACTTTGATTCAAGTAGTTCCTTGTTGACCAAATGATATTGACAATTTAAGCCCAAAATATTGCATTTTTTTATAGGCAGTAGGATTACACAACAGGAGGTAGCTCATCCCTTAACACGCGTCATATAAGTGAAATCATACCTAGTATAGAGAAAAAGATTCGAATTCGAAGCTTTTTACTTCTAAAAGTAGTGCTCTTACCACTTGAGTTAGGTTTCAACTGTAAATATTGCATTTATTGATTAGCTAAAGTACTATATTGAGATTTAAAACTAAATATTTATTTTAAATTTACAATATTTTCATTTAAAGGAAAAAAAAAACAAAAGAAGCAAAAAACAGGGTTTAGCTTTATGACCAAGTATATGCCACTAGAATAAACTAAAAGCCACATGCACAATTTCATTGCTTTGTGCCCACTAGCCCAAGTTATTTGATTTCTTAATTTATGAGAATAGTAAATAAAAAATAATAATTTTAAAAAGATTGTTTTAATTGTTTTATGTGACAATTTCAAGGGTATTATTGAAGAAAAGAAAATAACATTCATGTGTCAAAAAAAAATAATAATATATTAAATGAAAGAGTCATAATTTTAGTAGAATTTTGTAGTATTAATCACAAAAGTTTATGTCATGTTTGGTAGCAAAGAATTTTATAATAATAATAAAAAAAAGTTTGTATTAAATTATTAATTAATCAAATTAAATAAGCTTTTTAACTTAAAAAGTGGAATCATAATCTACCAATAGCAGTTGGGATTTTGATTTTACTTATTAAATTAATAGACAAATGGTATCTTCACTTAGTAATTAATATAATTATGTTTGACTACATTTAGCATAAGTTATCATTTTTTATACTAATCACACATTTTATCAAATATTTTTTTAGTAATATACTTAAATGATATTCTTTCTCTATTTTTAAACACGCTGTTTAAATTTATATATATTCAATAAATTCTTAAAATTTTCTCATTTCTCTCTCATTTGTTAAATTAATATTTTAAAAAAATTAATTATGATGTTTTCAATTAGAAAAATTAATATTTTACAGACTTTAAAAGTTATTAAAAATTATGATGTATTTAATTAAAATTTTTAAAAATTTTATAAAAATTATAATGTATTCAATAATGACCTTTAAAGGGTTTTTAAAAATCATTAAAAATTATGAGATATTCAATTACAACTTTTATAGAATCATTAAAAATTAACATGTATTAAAAAAATCATTTACTTTTATAAATATATAACTTTTAATTATTTTTTCTCAAATTTATGTATAAAAAATATCTATAATTCTCATTTAGATTTTCTCAGAATTTCTTGTGACTTTTTCATAGATTATATAAAAATCATTAAAAATTTAATAAATTTTTAAAAAATCATTAATTTAAAAATTTTTTAAAATTATTAATTTTAATACATCCTACTAAGAGTTTGTTAGACTTTCTTTCCATCAAACTACTACTGTAAATACAGTGCAGACTCTTGTTCAAATTGGAACAGTTTCAAAAAGTAATCTTATCTTAAAATGGGTATTATGAGTTTAAAACCTTTGTAAAGTGTGTTTTTTTTTTAAAAAAAAAGGACTTTGAATTCTGGTTAAATCATTATGATTATGATTATGATCAAAACTTAAAAGTGTTTTATGAAAAAAAAAAGACCCAGATCCATTTAAGTCGAAGGGATGATGTCCTATTGGAATCAAAGAAAGAAACCAATAATTTTCCAGCTTCTGATACTCAAAAATCTAAACAAAATTCATTACTGCAAAATAAAACAGCTTCTTCATCTTCTTCACCTGCACATATATATATATATATACAATAAATTACACCTACCATTAAAATACAACAAAACCATAAAAAAACAACAACAATAATCCCTTCCCTTTAGGGTTCTTATTAATTACAGAAATTAATTTAAAACGACGGAACGACACCGAATCCATAAATACTGTTACGATCAACTTCAACGTCAATTCGTTTCGCAAATCTTCCTTTGATTCTTGGCCTTGTTTCTGCATAAGCTTTCTTGAAGCGTACCTTATTGTTTTCTCAAATTTTCTATTCTTTTTCTTTTCTCTGTACCTTAACACTCTTGCTTCTCTGTCTAATGCTGAAAGCTGAACCGTTTGATTTCCTGAATCTATTGATTTACTATATGGATTTGATATGTCTGTCATGTTTCCGCCCTCTGGTACTACTCCGACGTCCATTGATGACGATGATACCTGTGATCGGATCCACTGGATCAGAAACAAATGAAAATTAAATTTAAAAATCTGAGAGATTTGAGAAACTTACACTGTGGCTTAAACACTGAGAATTATAGCCATAGCTAAAAGCTTTGGATCCAGGAAAGTCAAGTTCAAATTCATTCACTAACGGAGCTTGAACGGACTTCCCTTGAACCGGTACAACACCATCGGTACCGGAACTGTTCTGCTCTTGAGGTTCAAGTTTCGGATCTACATGTCCATAATCCAGATCCAAATACGGATCCATTTCCGAGAACACATACTGACCAGTATTCAGATATGGACTCTCCATAACCTTTGTCGCCTGCGGTGGATGAGGAAGAATCCACGAAGCTGCTTCCGCTTCTTCTTTACTCACATCAGCTTCTCCATCTAAATCAGAGAAGTTAACCGCGTTTGGTTTAACACCAGAAGCTGAGTTAACCGATTCATAAAACGGCGTTACAAGAACTCGCTCATGTCTTCGGGCTAAGGGATTTGCTGAGTGGATGTCACGGTCACAGGTAACACACAGAGCTGCAGCGTCGGCCTTACAAGTGACATGAGCCGTTGCTTGCTCGCAAACCTCACAAACCAAAACTCGCGCGTGACGTGATGCGAGCTTGTTTGCCGCGTGAATTTTGGAGTCACAGTTGACGCAAAGAAACGCCGAGTCAGCTCGGCAGAAAAGCGTCGCCCTGGCGGACTTGCATGAATCACAGAGCTTAGAAGCCATTTTTTTTCTTTTTTCTATTTTGAGCTTCTTTGACTGAAAGGCGTAAACACAGAGCAAAAGCTCAAAGTTTGCAGTTTTGTTTGTGTGTAGTTCAGCTAAGCTAATTGTTGGTTGTTTGTTTACTGTGGCGAGAAGGAGAGGCTATCTAGTGGGACCAGGGAGATCTGAGACACAGCAAATAAATGAGAGACACGTGGATGGAGCTTAGCCAAATA
>CAOJBK010354553.1:0-10246 GCA_948294925.1 Codiaeum variegatum | reverse complement strand
GCACACTTTATACATTATCCTACAGCTTCTAATTGGACCAGCTAAGGGGAACAAATACATAAAATCATTTGATTTTTACTATTTTGTATAGTAATGCTTATAAAATTTATGTTCCTTAAGCCTCACACTTTGTTTGTCTTTCAGTTGATTGATCCACTTTATTATTTTTCAAATCCTTGTGTTTTAATTAGTCCAATTACAAATTTGTTATTGAATTATATGAAAATTGATATGGATCAATATAAAATGAGCCTAAATAAGTAAAGACCCAAGAAATATTTGAGTCCAACACGGAAGGAGATAACCCAAAAAGTATAGAAGGTTTAGACCACTTGCTTAGAGAGTTGACTGTGCTCGAAGGCTGTCCTCGAAGGATCTACCCGAAGGACATCCTCGAAGGCCATCCTCGAAGGATGTCCTCGAAGGGTATCTTCGAAGGACCCTTCAGATCACTTCTCCCCAGACGTTACACATTTATGGATCATTCATTCCAAGGACGTTACAAGCGTCTTAATTATCCATAACTCTAATAACTGATACATAAATGCTCATTATTAAAGTAGTTCATAAACTACTATATATAAGGAGCATTGACACAGTTTTTAAGGTATGTTTGAATACCCTGATTCCTGTTAAATTAAGCATAAAGATCTTTCACTGACTTGAGCGTCGGAGGATCATTGCCAGGAACACACCTGGCCCTCTTAGCTCACTGTTTGCTCACCTTGTAGGTTCTAGCAATCCGATTCAGGCCTAAAGTCAGAAGTGATTAGTCCAAGACTTATCAATAACAAATCTTTATCGCCTAAAAGAAATAACAAAATAAAAACTAAAAATGCATAAACCCTTTAAAAGTTTCGAACTGAAATTTCCCCTTTTCTTTTCATTATTTTTTCTTTAGATATGAACTTTTAAAATCGTGAAAGTTTTGTTTTATTTTTATTTTTTTAAATTTGATTTGAATTGCCAACTAAACATGATTGGTGTGGTTAAATTTGTTTTAAATTGCCAATTAAGTATGATAGATGTGGTTACATCTGATTTGATTATGGTATCAATATGCATTACAAATAAGTGTAGTTTATTCAGTTGATATATTTACTCATTTTTTTATATAGTTTGATTCTAATTTTAGCTTTTTTTAATAACAAATTGTTCCATGACATTAACATTTTATTTACATTTAATTTTTAAATTAGATTAATTTTTTTTAATATTTAGAAACAATCACAAAATATTCACTCAAACTCATTTGCAATTTTATTCATTTTCTGTTATTTACTTATTTAATATTTATATTAAATTTGATCTGACACAAAAATTATGTCATTGAATCTTTAAAGTAATTATATGTTATTTAAAAAAAATATATCAATTTTATTAATATTTAGTTTCATAGGCTTTGCAGTACTAGCATTTATCAAATGAGCATAGATAGGCATGCCGTTTTTTTTTTGAGAGGGTAGGCATGTCTCTTTTATATGTATACCAATGTTTGGAACAAATTCTTGATCTTCTTAGAATTTGAGTTACTAGAGGCATAAATCTTGCAGTTCGTCATCTTGGCAGCAACTATCCTTTTTTTTTTTTTCTTGCTAATTTATCTATACTTTGGCAAACTTGAGATAATGTTTGATGTTGTCAAATTTTTAAGTTGTCATTTTTACTCTTATTGAATTAAAAAAAAAAAGGACAATGACCTATTTTCAGGAATAATTTATATATATTTTTAAAACCTTTCTAGGAACAAATTAATGTTGAGAGAAGTTGAAAACTATCCTAGCCAAAAGATTTTGAAATAATATTTAAGAATTTTTAAGTAGATAATAATAAGATTTTTTTTAAAAAGAGAAAGAGAGATTATGATGAGAGGATATATTATGATTAGGTATAATTGTAGAAATTGTTTTAAGAATTTTTAAGTAGATGATAATAAGATTTTAAAAATAATAAAAAAAAAAGAAAAAATGATAATAAAATGGATAAGTACTTAGGATTTAAACTTCATTTTTATTCTCATTAATCCAAAAATAGTATACAACTCTTTGTAGATTCCAAATTTAGATAAAGAATCCTAAAAGATTAGTGAGATAGTTAGAAATAAAATTTCCCTTTACAGTTGAAAGAAATAATGTATATATTATTTAGCAAAAAAAAAAAAAAGTCGTGTAAATATTATTGCAAAATTTCAGATCTAATTATTATTATTAAATGGATATCCTTCATTTCTCTAAGATCATAAATTTTTTATGTTTTTTTTACAGTAATATATGAATGGTCCATTACAATATTATTTTATTTCATTTACCTTTGTTAGTTTAATTTACCACAAATTATAGTTTCTGGGGGCAATTGAGAGATTCTTGGATGTAGCTTTCAATTTTAATATGTTGGAAGACAATCTTCTTGGTTAGTTTGAAATGTGTTTTTCTCTCTTTTTTTTTTTTTAATTATTTTTCCTTCCAATTTGAGTGGATTTTTTTAATTCAATTGTGGATAATTTCAAATTTAATATAATCTATATAGATAGTTGTTTTTTTTTCACTTCTCAAATAAATTTTCATTTTCTGTTAACCTTTTATGTTATTTTGTTGTTCTATTTAGATGACTCGACTCATTTCATGTTATCATAGAGGTTTGGCATTATATGTACTAACTCGGCATAAGAACTATTAGTTGATTTAAAAACTAAGAAAAAAACTTTTATTCAAAAGTGACTCTTTTATTTTGAGATAAATCCTGGTGTCGAAGCAAAAGTCACATGTGTTTTTTTGCCAAAATAATGAATGTAATTTGAGATGACTCATTTGTCTGCAAGTAAATTCTTTTGGATTGATTAATGAATGTTGCATTTGTGATTTTGTTTAGATGGATTGCAACATTTTTATATCCAATAACTGATTATTGACATTATTCCAATACATGCATTGTCAACAATAAAAAATCTAAATTAGATAACAAATTACTGTTGCAAAATATGATTTACCTATCGATTGATATTGTAACTCTCCTATTGAATTGATGATGAAAATGTACTTTAAAAGTGATTTAATATGATGTTTTTAATATAAAATATGCGCCTATAAAATATTTATTATATATGGTGATTTATAAAATAGTTTTGAATAAGAATAAAATTAATTGAATTATATTTTTTTTATAATTTTAGAATAATATATTTAAAAAAAATGCAGTAAATTTTTTATTTAAAGTGTTCATGATATTTTTTAATATAATTTTATAATATAAATAATTAAATAAATTTTATATTATAATAAAATAAAATAAATTATTCCCGATATCGGGCTGGTAACCTAGTAATAAAATAAAACCAGGCCAAGCCGAAGCAAGCCTCTGCTGGCCACAACTTCAGTTGCGGCACCATCGCGGCAAGCTACCACTCAACCCTATCTCGCACTACGTAAATTCTCTCTTTCAATCTCTCTATTTTTTTTTTATTTGTTGATAGTTTCTTTATGTTGTGAGATTGTGCTTATTGATTGTTTGCTTTGATATGAAGAAATCAGTATACTAACTTCTATTTCCTCCTCCTTTTTATGATCTGTATACATGGTTTTTGAGTTTCTCTGTTGTTTGTGGGCTTTGCAATGAAGTGTTTGAGCTTTATTTGGCTTCATTTTCAGATGTGATTTTTGTTTTTTTGTGATTGGTTTAATTCCTTTTGGATTTCAGACCAGATTGCTCTGCGTTTTAATGGGCGTCTTCTTTTAATTTACTTTTATTTTTCAGGATTTGAAACTGGGTTTGTGTTCTGTTTCGAAAGAATGGAACAGAGAGACAAAATAAAAATAATAAGAGATTTGAAAATGATATCTTGTTAATTTGGTTTGCTTATTTGACAATCTGACCAACTGAAAATATGCCTCCTATATTCCAACCCTTGAAATCCATTCCCTGGAAAAATGTCTACCAAAGTTTCGTTTTTAAATCCTCAACCAAACCTGAAAAGTACCATTTTACTGTTCTTCACATTCACTCTTTTCCTATCCCACATATCCAAAATCTGGAAAAGAATTACTCTCTAACTTCCAAGTCCCTGTTCAAAATGTCTCACCTTGTTCACTCAGTATCTAATTCCCACTCAGTGACTGAACTTGAACAAGAACTTGTGAGTGAATTAGCTATTAGATTCCAAAACATCCTTAAGAAATTTAGGGACAGCCCGACAAGGAAGATTGAACTTGCTCTCAATCAATGCAGCCCCACAGTGACAGAGGATTTAATCTTGAATGTACTGAAGAGGCACCGTTCTGATTGGAAACTGGCTTTTATTTTCTTCAACTGGGTTTCTAAAAGAGCTCAAGATTCTCTTAGATCTATTGTTTATAATGAGATTCTTGACATTCTTGGCAAAATGAGGCGGTTTGATGAATTGACCCAAGTGCTCGGTGAAATGTCTAAGAGAGAGGGACCTGTCAATGAAGAAACTTACAGAATTCTAGTTAATAGATATGCAGCTGCACATAGGGTAGAGGATGCAATTTCAGTTTTCAATAAGAGGCGAGATTTAGGGTTAGAGCTTGACTTAGCTGCATTCCAGAAACTCTTGATGTATTTATGTAGGTACAAACATGTAGAAGTTGCAGAAACTTTGTTATACTCTGAGGGAAGTAATTTTGACATGGATATAAAGACTATGAATATTGTTCTGAATGGCTGGTGTGTTTTGGGAAATGTACACGAGGCTAAGAGGTTTTGGAAAGATATAATTGGCTCTAAGTGCAAGCCGGATTTGTTTACTTACGGAACTTTCATTAAAGCATTAACCAAGAAGGGAAAGTTGGGAACAGCAATGGAACTCTATCAAGGAATGTGGGAGAAACAGTACAAACCAGATGTGGTCATTTGCAATTGTATGATTGATGCATTATGTTTCAAGAAGAGAGTTCCTAAGGCTTTGGAAGTTTTCAGGGAAATGTGTGAACAGGGTTGTTTACCAAATGTAGCAACCTACAACTCGCTTATTAAGCATTTATGTAAAATTCGGAGGATGGAAAAGGCTTATGAGCTTTTAAATGAAATGGAGGACAAGAAAGGGAGCTGCAGGCCAAATGATATTACTTTCAATTACTTACTCAAGGCATTGAAAAAACAGGAGGAACTTCCTGGGGTTTTGGATAGGATGAAGAGAAATGGATGTGAGATCAATGGTGATACATATAACTTGATCTTGAAACTATATGTGGATTGGAATTGTGAGGAAAAAGTGAGAGGTGCTTGGAATGAGATGGAGAAATATGGGCTGGGACCTGATCGAAGATCCTATACTATTATGATCCATTGGTTACATGACAAGGGAAGAATTAGGGATGCTTTGCATTATTTTGGGGAGATGATATCGAAAGGAATGGTGCCAGAATCAAGGACTGAGAAATTGGTCAATGCCATGAATATGAAGTTGAAAGATAACGATGCTGAACAAGCGGAAGAAGGTGTGGTAAATGGTGACAAATTGTCAAGGCTTACGCATAAAGGGAGAAAGAAGAAAGAAGTAAGGCATTAGGGCCTGCCAAGGCTCTGAGAGTACCTCTTCAGAAAGAGGTATTTCAATTGAAGATTCCAATTTGGATATGTTGAATGTCTTGGAAATGGTGACTTCTGTATTGACCTCTATGGTAAGCTGCAAATCTAACAGATATTACTTAAAATAATAGTATAAATTTCTCCAACAAACGATATTAATATATGGAATTTTCAATGATATTGGCATAACAGATTCCATTTTGTATCTTGGGTGATGCAATGTGCGAAGATCGTGGTTTTATTTTGGAAATAAGATATAATATAAGCTAGTAGAATCTTATTGGAGAGCTGCTTCTCTTAAGACTCGTTTTCTATGCTGTTTTATGAGGAAACAAGATTTGTATTGTGAAACACTTTCTTAGAAGGAATTTTCCATTTTCTGTATTTGCATTGAAACCTGTGACAAATGAATAAGAGAATTTAATGATCAAATTGTTAGATGATGAATTTTGTTCAAATGAAAAGGTTATTTTCCAAAGTTCCAGAAACATGGCCAGCAACTTACATGACAGTTTGAAAAAACTAACGTGAAAATAGTAAAATCTTCTTTCATTTGTTTTTGTACTTAAGGCACCTGGTCCTGTTCATAATTTTGGAGCATTGAATTTATTAAGCGTTACAGACATTTACCTTTGCTCATTTTGAGCTCTGATTTGCTTTTGTTTTTCGGTGCTGTTTCTGATTTTACATAACTAGATGTTGGACTGAACTTCATGTGGCTTATTTTTTCACTAAATGTTAGGTCTATTAACTTATATTGGTTTCTTTGTTATGGTTCCTTGATATATGCGAACACACTGTTTGATATGATGATAATGATGATATGTGTATACATGCACACATAAACACTACGAGGAAAAACTTGAATTATGAGAAGGAAAAAGGAACTTAGGAAAATGGAAATGCAAAAAGCGAGCCTATTAATTTCTTCAAATATGAGGTTCAGTAGCAAGTCAATCAAATCATTTTCAATCAAAGATTGATTATTGAACCATATAAGATGGCACAAATAAGCAATTTTAAATATTTCTCTTAGCTTCAGGATTATCATAGATGTGTGTATATGTACACATATAATTATTTTCATCATCAGAGGTCCTTTTTTTTTCGGTTTTCCCAGGATTTGTGCCCCATTTCTTGTTATTGATTTGATCTAGTGTTCGGCTATCTTGTTAATTCCTTTTTTTATAACTGCACATCTTCTTTTGGTTGTGCTTCACTGGTTTCCTTCCTTAAGTGTATACATGACTACTTATGCTGCTTCTGATTTAAAATTTATCTGGTTTATAATTGATTTGGCCAAAATGAAAATGCTAAGAGATAAAAAGCCTGGTTGATCAGAAGATTCACTCATTTTTTTTATAGTTAGACTAATGCTTATGCATTCTTCTCCCAGAACAAATCTGTGTGACCTAGACCTTAGCTTATAGTCTCCTTGAACGGTATGTCCTTTGAAATTTTTTTTTTGAAAAGTATGTCATTTGATTTATTCTCCTTTCCTTGGTTATTATTGTTTTTATTGTCTCTGTTATCCTCATCTGTGCTACTTTTGCTCTGTTAGTATATTCTGAAGGTGATAACTTTGAATTAGTTTGGAGTGTGAGTTGGCTTGGAAATGTGCATTTTGGTAGACATTTTGAAATGGAAAGCTAATGGGTTGTCATCTTCTTCAGATGGTGAAGCTGTATAGGAGGTGCAACAGTTTTCATGAATTCTGTGAGAGTTTTCCGCTTTAAGCTTCATTCATTTTCCACTTCCTCGTCAACATCATCAGATTCATTGCCATGGATCTCTCCTCTTCAAATTTCAAGAGCAACTCCTCCAACACCAGATTTCCCTATCGGACCCTCAAATACTCTTGATGAATTCCGGAGGAAGCCCAAATTCATCTCTCATGAGTCTGCCGTAACTTTGATCAAACATGAGAAGGATCCACAACATGCGTTGGAATTGTTCAATGTGGCAGCTGAGCAAAAAGGTTTTAATCACAATCATGCTACCTATTCAACCATAATCCATAGGCTTGCCCGGGCTAAGAAGTTTCAGGCGGTTGATGCGCTTCTTCATCAGATGACCTATGAAACTTGCAAATTTCATGAAAATATATTCCTGAACCTCATGAAGCATTTCTCAAAGTCCTCTCTACATGAAAGAGTGCTTGAGATGTTCTTTGCAATTCAGCCAATTGTTCGTCAGAAGCCCTCTCTCAATGCCATCAGCACATGTCTCAATCTATTGATTGAATCAAAGCGGATTGATTTGGCTCAGAAATTGCTATTGCATTGCAAGGAGAGACTGCAATTAATGCCAAATACTTGTATCTTTAACATCTTGGTCAAGCATCACTGCAAAAGTGGAGATGTCAAATCTGCCTTTGAAGTTGTGAAGGAGATGAAGAAATCAAGGGGGACGTATCCTAATTTGATTACCTACTCAACTCTGATAGATGGGTTATGCGAAAGTGGAAGACTCAGAGAAGCAATTGATTTGTTTGAGGAGATGGTGTCAAAGGATCAGATATTGCCGGATGCTCTTACTTACAGTGTATTAATTAATGGCTTTTGCCGTGGTGGGAAATTTGATAGGGCCAGGAAGATAATGGAGTTCATGAGAAATAATGGATGCAACCCAAATGTAATTAACTATTCAGCCCTGTTGAGTGGATTCTGCAAGAAGGAAAAGTTGGAAGAGGCCAAAGAGGTTTTTGATGAGATGAAGAGCTTTGGTTTGAAACCTGACACAGTTATCTATACTACACTTATAAATTGCTTCTGTAGGGCTGGTAGAGCAGACTGTGCCATGAAATTGCTTAAAGAGATGTCAGAAATGAAGTGCAAAGCTGATGTTGTAACTTTTAACGTTATACTTAAAGGTTTGTGCGGAGAAGGAAGGTTCGCCGAGGCTTGTGAGATGCTTGAGAAACTTCCTTATGAGGGTGTTTATCTGAACAAAGGAAGTTACAGGATTGTTATAAATTTCTTTTGTCAAGGTGGTCAGCTTGAGAAGGCCTGCGAACTGTTGGGTTTGATGCTCAATAGAGGCTTTGTACCTCATCATGCAACGTCAAATGAACTGTTGGTTCGCCTTTGTAAAGCCGGAATGGTGGATGATTCTATTACAGCATTGTTTGGTTTAGCAGAGATGGGGTTCAAACCGGAACCTGAATCATGGGCTCTCTTACTTGAATATGTATGCAGAGAAAGAAAGTTGTTGTTTGCATTTGAACTGGTTGATGACTTAGTTACAAAAGAATCTGTAAATTCTCCACCATTTTGACATCAATCAATGAGATTATGGGCGCTCGTTGCTATCCAAGAGTTGATACAAATTAGGAAACTGTCCATTTTTGGTATTTCATAAATTTGCTAGATATTTACATCCTCCATCTCTTGTGCTGCAATGGGAATTGTTCAGGTAAGATCTGATTATGATCTCGAGTCCTCAGGGGATGAGATTTTAGCCTCAAACTTTTCAGGTAAGCATACCAGCTCTCTCTCCACAACTCTCATCTCATCGACCACTCTTAGGAGAATATCTGTATACTCTTTAAATATCTCAGAATCATTCAATCTGAGAAGCTCAAAGATTCAAGATTTGCATCTGCCTAGTCTTGCCACTGCCTTGAAACCCCTCTTCGAGTTTATCCTAAGCTTCCTTAGGTGACTCCCTCAAGCTATAATTCTATCGAAAATAGTCTCAGACAAAGCTGCTCGATGGCATGTTAAAGCCTTGAACTCCTTTGCTGACTCTTTCAAAAGCAATCAAAAAGTTTATTCATTTATTTAACTCGTAGCCATGAATAATGTCAAAGACCAACAAATACTGCTCTCTTTTCCGATGTTCTGAAATTAAAATTATATTAAATAAATATGAAAGATGTTAAAAAAAAGAAGGAAGTCTTCAAGTTTGAAACTGTCTCAATACACGTTTATTTATGAACATAAATTAGAATAATACATTTATTTACTGTAACTTTCATCTCTATGCTTAGGTAAGGATGTAATGAAGTAGTTGAAGACAAAATCTAAGAAAATACATAATAGCAACCATACATATACAATCAGTATCATTACATTGTTGTGGAAACAAATGGCCACTTATTTCCTTTCTCCTATAGTTTGCCTTGAGAAGTGGAAGCTACGAACATAAAGAAAAGACATGCAACTTATTATTCTTCAAATATGAAGAGTAATAATAAATTTTCTGAATATTTCTATCATATTCAATAAAATAAAGGTATGCAAAAGAAAGCAACATATGTTGTACCTGTAGTATCAACATGATTAGAGTTTAATGAAGCCTACATCACCAACCCTGTAGACATTATACTCTGTTTCTATCTGGTAGATGAAAAGGATGAGGGGTATGTTTCGATAGGCTTGGCCTCCATCTTTTAGCATTCCTTGTGCAATTTCTGTTTGCATGTTAAAAAATATCAATTGTTTGAGATGCAATAGAAAATGGATGCTAGAGGGCACTTCTGGGCAAGACCCAATATTTAACTCCAAAAGAGGTAATGCTCCTTCCTCTATTATCAACATCTTCATCGCAATCAATCACTTTTGAGTTTTTGAAACCATCCTTTCTTAAAATGCAATAGCTCTCCATCGTATCCCTCATATATAGTTAACTTTAGCAAATTAGGTAAAAGCTTGAATGACTTGTATTGCATCATCTCTTAATCTTGACCAACTCAAATGGA
>CAOJBK010354152.1:0-10503 GCA_948294925.1 Codiaeum variegatum | reverse complement strand
CAACAATTAAGGAATTTAAACAGACGAACCCCAATTCAATTGTTGCTTCTAAAGACAAATTGGATTATGATCAGACAATCCTTTAGATAGACCCCATTGCTTCATGGAAGGAAATTTCAGGATCCATTCAGTGCCAACAAGGAACTGTTCCAATCTACTAAAAAAAATTGATTTCCCCAAGTGTACTTTACACCTACAATAGGCAAATCATCAAGGCCAAGGTTATTAGCCAATTCAATGAAAGGTTTTGAAGGGTTACTACCTGAATTGATAGGACCATCCTCGTTAGAGAGTGTGGCATCATATACAGAATCTAGAAACTTACTGGAAAAGACTCCAAATCATGCTATAAAGCTGCTTGTTCAACATGAGAAGAGGGAGCATATATTGTGACTATCGTACATGGAAACTATGATTCCAAGATAGCTCCTTCAGTAACAACCCAATGATTACGAGTGAAACGATTCTTAACAAGAAAAAAACATTTATCCCAAGATAAGATGATACCACCACTAGCACCATTTGAGGGAGAATCAACCCAGTCAAACTCAGTTTGGCCCCTAAACTGTTTGAGAATTCTGTTTCTAGTTTTGATTCTTGATGCATTAAAAGACCAACATTTTTCCTCCTTACCCATGGCCCAACAACTTTTCTTTTTATCTTTAAACCAAACCCTTAACATTCCATGAGAGAAAATTCATTTATAAAATAGGCATAATCCTACAAGTAATCCTAGAAAGAGTCTTTAAGCTTATGCAACTAGGTTGCCTTCACCTCGATCATCTACATGAGCAGCCACTGTACCGTCTTCCACCCTCCCTTTAAGAGCTTCAAGGTATTTCACAATTTGAGATGTATTATTTCTCACAACCATTCCAAGACTTTCCCCAATTTCAATGGTTTTGAGGGCTTCATTATTCGAATTGAGCGGATTTTGATGATGAGTGTGATTATTTTATTATTTTAAGTACTTATAATATAAGTATTTTCATTTAAGTAAGTAAATTATATATTTTGTTTATTTATTATATAATATAATGTAGGGATAAGTATAAACAAAATAAATTGATTTTGCAAATTTTCACTTATAAGTTTGTGAAACTTTTTTTTGACCAAAAGAAGTCTGAGAATTATTTAATTAGCAATTAGAGGTCTAAAATCCCAAAACTATTAGTAAGTGGTTCACAATGTTGATAACGTGAGCAAAACACTGATTTGGCACATCAAAAGTTAATGTGACATAGTCAATTAAGACAAATAATCTGTAATCAACATTTGCATAGCACTATAGATTTCCGTTATCAATGTATTATGCTATATGACAACACTGACATGTCATTTTGTGATCTCTAATTTTTCAATATTGATTAATAAAATAGATTTACAGTGTCACGTTATCGTTATCTGTGGATGTTACGTCAATGTTGATTATACTATTTCAGTGTTTATTATGCTAAATCAATATTAACTGATAATATTGAGACATTTGATCCATAATTGTTAAAAAAATAAATTTTAGATCTCTTTTTATAAAAAAAAAATTCGACAACCTATAAGTGAATGTGTGAAACCATATTTTACTTTTTTTTTATAGTTATCTCTATAATATATTAATATTATATTTTAAATTATGTGGTTTGGTTAATTTTTGTAATTTGATATAAGTTTTTAAGCTTTATTATTTGGCTAACAGAAAATTGAATGGATAAAAATCGAAAACTGAAAAAAATACAGTTTAAAATATTGCGATATTGTTGTTTAGTTGGGCTTGATTTCATCCATTTTTAAGTTTGGTATTTCAGTTTTTGGAAACTCGAACTGAACCCTTGTCAAAAAAGAAAAAAAAAAAAGAAGAGGCTTTTATGTATGTTGGGCTGGACATGAAAGCGTCGGAGACTAAAATTCTTGAGCAAATTACTGTGAAACGACATCGTAGACAAGGAACGAAATAAAAGTATTATTTATTTATTATTTTTCTATAATTTTTTTTGCCAAAGGAAATAAAAGTATTTGAGTAGCAGATTAGCAATGAATCATACACGTGGACGGAAAAAAATTAGGATGCACTGAAACTTAACGAGACTCAACAACATGTAAACACGACCAGTCCCATCTTTCCCTTATAAAGTCCTAAAACCCTAGCCTCTCTCTTCCTCAAGGACATTTGCCTGCAGCAGTCGCGCACCGAGCAGCACAGAGCAACAACAATGGTTTCTATCATTTTCAGCAAGCAAAAACAGAATATCTCCTAAGTTTGTCTCTATTAGTTTCCAAGTCTGAGCCTTAGGTTGTGATTGCAGGGTATCGATTTGAAGGCTGGAGGCAAAAGCAAGAAGACTAAGCGCACTGCGCCGAAGTCCGATGATATCTACCTCAAGCTCCTTGTCAAGGTCTAAATCTCTCTAATGTTTTAATTTCCGCGTGCATTTGTTATATGTCGTATACTTATGCAATTGGATTTGTCAACAGTTGTACCGATTTCTTGTGAGGAGGACAGGTAGTAAATTCAATGCGGTGATTCTTAAGCGGCTGTTCATGAGCAAGGTTAACAAGACTCCTCTCTCCCTCTCTCGGTTGATTCGTTACACAAAGGGCAAGGTCGGTCTTTTTAACTGAATACAATTTTGTGAAAAAGATCACATAAATGATACCGTGGTTTTGACTGTTCGTTGTTATATATAATGAATTTTACATTTTATGTAATAATATGTTAACATATGTCTTGTTTGATTAACTCCACAGGAGGGTAAGATTGCTGTTGTTGTTGGAACTGTAACTGATGACATTCGTGTTTATGAAGTCCCTGCTCTAAAGGTTACTGCATTGAGGTTCACTGAGACAGCAAGGGCAAGAATTGAGAAGGCAGGTGGGGAATGTCTGACTTTTGACCAGCTTGCTCTTAGAGCTCCTCTTGGTCAGAATACGGTATGTGATCCAGTTATAGTGATAAATTTGGACTGACCTTTCTTTTCCTAATAGTTGCAGTTATCCTCTGTCACATTTTATTCAATTTGCTTCTAAATTTTAGGACTATCATTGCCAAATTGTTGGGAGGTCTTAGTTTTTTGTTCTTAGGGTAGGGGGGAAAAAATACCTGCATGGTTTATGGGCATTTTTGCGAAGAACATTTCAAACAAGAACACATGATATTGATAATATAAGGATATTTTGATTTGGATTGAAATTAAGCAATGAACTTCAGGAAGGTAGTTCAATTAAGATGGTTGAT
The DNA here is from genome assembly GCA_948294925.1 of Codiaeum variegatum. Classification (NCBI taxonomy): domain Eukaryota; kingdom Viridiplantae; phylum Streptophyta; class Magnoliopsida; order Malpighiales; family Euphorbiaceae; genus Codiaeum; species Codiaeum variegatum. The sequence goes on along the minus strand of CAOJBK010354152.1, from coordinate 7,274 downwards.
ATTGCTTTCATGTTTAGATCCAATGATCATAATTCAAGATTAAGGGACATTAATATTAACTGTTACTTATTTCTGTTTGCGTTATGGAGGACCTTATTGTTGTCGATGCTTCACATTTGTATTTTATTTGAAGGCTGACCAAATTAATTTAGGCCTCTAAGCAGCTGGTCTTATTCTATTTTTGTTCATCTATGTGCTGCTCAAGGTGTCTGTCCAAAGTAGCTGCATTTAGTACAACTTCACATAGCACAGACCATCTGTTGCATAGTACTCTTCAGTATAATAGTGATATATCTTGTGAAGCAGTTAGTAGTTTAAAGAGTCTATGTCGTGTGTGCCAGGGCAGCTGGCCACCAAGAAACATTTCTTTAAAACAATTGCTTCTCCCTTGTGGAAATGATGTCCTTGCTAGGCTAGCAAAGCATTGAAATCAATAGTTCTAATTCAAATTTTAGATTCAAATGGAAACTAGTTTCTGTTAGTCACAAATCAATGCTGGAAGCTTTTCTCTTGCTTCGCTATTACTGTCTTTGGGATGGATGATACATCGTAAGGATTGTGAAATAAGTAACTGCAGGACAGGCAACTTTGTTTTCTTGTGCTCATTTGTTCCCCTGGGATCTTGATTGGGCTATTCTTTAATTTGTAATCAATGTTATTGTTTATGATCTCAGTGGTTCAAGATGTTTACTTTCTTCATTTATAGATGTAAAATTTGAGCATGATGTGGGTTCAATCTATCTATCTTGCAGGTTCTTCTCAGGGGTCCCAAGAATGCCCGTGAGGCTGTTAAGCACTTTGGACCAGCTCCTGGTGTGCCTCATAGCCATACCAAACCTTACGTCCGATCAAAGGGAAGGAAATTTGAGAGGGCTAGAGGAAGAAGGAACAGCAGGGGCTTTAGGGTTTGAGTGCGCAAACTCATTCCGAAAACACATACGGAACATGCCAAAACCAAGCAGCAGATTTTCTTGTGTCTTTTTTTTTTTTTTAATTTTCTCATCCTTAATGTGGAACAACATTTGCTTAGCAGCTTAATTTCTGCAGTTTATTTTGTATTTTTCTTTAAACAACATAGATTTTTGACGACATTGCCTGGTAGTCTTTAACATTCAGTAATGATATAATGATGAATGTCTTCTATGGTAGATTACATAATGATGTGATATTATTGTGCAATGTGGTAGCTGATAAGTGACCTTGAACTATTCCAAATTGTTTACTTGTGGCTTTGAGACCTTGTTTCTTTTGCCTTGAAGGCCATGTTTAGAAATGCTTTTTTTTTTTTTTAATATTTTGTTAAAACTACTTTTTTAAAAAGCAGGGGAACTGTTTTTTTTTTTTAAAAGTAGTGATAAGTAATTTTGAAAAAATTAATTAAATTAAAAAATTTTAAAAATATTCTTACAGTCTCCAATTAAAATGTCAATCAGACTTGAAGAGTGTGGAGTGAATTAAATTGTTGAGAGTTTTAAAAACGATTTTCTCGTTTTGATACGCAAAAGAGAAGTGCTAAATGGATCAAATTGATCTAGATAAACAATTAAGATAGCTATTAAAATGACTAATATATCATTCTTATGTTTAAGCGTCATCATCTCATCTAATTTCATATTTAAAGTGCTAATTTCTTTCTAGATTTTTTAATGAAAATTTTCTTCCAATTATCATTAATTAACACTTGATTTTTTTTGAAACTAAGTAAAACGTGACATTGAAAATCAAGAAGAGACATGAATTTAAAATCATTGCTACTTGCTATCCAATAAAAAAATAGATTTAATTAGTTTAAAAAAAAATTAAAATAATTTTAGTTAGCATATAAAATTTAGATTCTATTATTTTTTTCTTCCTATCATACACAATCCATTTAAAAACATTAATTCAAGTAAAATTTTAGTTAGGATGAGTAATACAAGAAGTAATGAATAGAGATCTAATATGATAAGGGAATTATTTGGCATGAGCGATAAAGCTAGTCTAATAGAAGAAAATTTGAATAATAATATTCCAGATCATGATGCATGACATGCTGCACGAGATGTATTATCAAAGCAGCAAATTAACTCACCCTCAAATGAGGGAAATGATTCCACAAGCAGTGGAGAACGTGATTCTAACAATGGTAGGGATATTGACAGTAGGGATATTAATATGTGGATTATAATAGTAGTTTGATTTTATGGTCACATGGTGAATGTGACCTATTAGTACATTGTAATTTTGGTTTATAGTTTATGATGTGTTTGGCTTAAGTGAATGTTAGTTCTTACTATTATTGCTTTAGATTTTGATATTATTGCTGGTTTTAAACATTTGATTTTGGAAACAGATTGCTGCTATTGAGTCTTGTGATTTTAAATATGCAAGATATTATTGTTGTAATTCAGGTTTTGAATTTTTTTTAAAACTATGGTTGGAGTCTTCTTTATGCATTTTTTGCATATTGTCAAGAAATTAACAAACAAACTAGGTTATTACATTAGATAAAATTATTTAATTTATGGCTAGTATGGGATATTTGCAAAAAAAAAAATTAACTTATCTAGAATAAAAAGAAATAGCAGCTTTTATATGATATTGTATGAGATAATGCACAAACATATTATTTCATTATTTAGAATTTGTGCTATTGAGAAATAACAATAATTATTTCAAGAATAAATAAATCAACAAAAAAAAAAAAATTTAAATATCAATATCATAAACCACTAAAATTATAACAAAAATTTCTATAATCTTAGCATTTTAAACACATAGCAAATATAAAGTTTTACATCTCAATATCATTACATACAATTCTTAAGTTAAAAATATTGATTTCTTTATTATAAAAAATATTGATTTCTTTATTAGATTTTCTTATATAGCAAATATCCATTTTCTCAATAAGGGAAAAATCATAAAATTTAGACCATCCATTTTGGAGACTACACATCCTTTTCTTTATCCTATTTTTTGTTGATCATTACATCATCTTCTTAAAGACATACAAAACAGTAAGAGGAATTGCATGACGATCCCTCTTCAATATTATTCTTTTGTTTATACACCCTAAAACTTCATAAAAGACTCTGATGGCTCCAATACTTTCAAAATCAGCCATTAGAAATAAAAATAAATTTCTTAACTCAATAAATAAACAAAATATAAGAAATTAATAGATATAAATAACCGCCGATTCGATTTAAGTATTTTTACTTACTAATCTACTTCGACAATATGGCTTATCCATGATAATCATCAATTCTCCTGCATACTCCATATTTAGTTTGCAAATAAGATAACTTGATGTGGAAATAGAAAAATGAAATAGATATATAGAGAATTCAAAATACTCTTTTAGAACAGGAAGGTGATTTGTTTAATTTAAGTATTTGTTTAAAAAGTTCCTTTCATTATCTATCTAACTCATGCCATCAAACGTTCAAATAGCCTAGGAAATATAAATTAAAATATCTAATACCAAAATAATTATTATTCACCTCCCTATCATAGCCCTTTAAGTTGTTTTTGATGGCTATGTACAAATAATAAATTAAAGGACCGAATTTTTTAAACTTTAAAAATTGAAATGCTATTTCCCGCAAAAAAAAATTCATTTTCTTAACCATTGGAACAACTAGTACAATGCCTATTGAAAATAAAATTGTTATGTACAAATAATATAATTTGGTAAAACTATATACTATAGTTAGTAAATTAATTATTAATATGAATAAATAAGGTGTAAATTTTTTTTGTTGTTAATTTAATGTAATTAAATAATTAAATATTGATTGGTTTAACAAATTTTTTTTGGACACTAGAATACAGAACCAACACAACTGAACGGTGACTTGATACAGATACTTACAACCGGAACTATGGGTCAACCTATGCCGCCCCCACCCCCACATCCACAATCCCCATTTGGTCATTCATTTCCACCGAACTCGGCAATTCATTTAGTATTAGGTCGACCCTTATCCATACCCATTACAAACCCTAATCTCTATAGAATCGACATTACAAAACGGTGACTTGAGACCGACAATTACAACCGAAACTATGAATCCATGTATCCACCTAGGTCCATTTACCCCCATTCGGTCATTCATTTCCACCAAACTCGTCAATTCACTTAGTATTGGGTCGACACTTACTCATATTCATTACAAACCCTAAACCCTATATAATCGACACTACAGAATAATGACTTGATAGCGATACTTACAATTGGCACTACGGATCCACTTATCCAATTAGGTTTATTTACCCCCCATTCGGTCATTCATTTCTGCCGAACTCGGCAATTCACTTAATACTGGGCCGACCCTTACCCATACTCATTACTAAACCCTATAGAACAATACTACAGAACAGTGACTTAAGACCAACAATTATAACCAGAACTATGGATCCACCTATCCACCTAGGTCTATTTAACCCCCATTCGATAATTCATTTCCACCGAACTCGACAATTCACTTAGTATTGGGTTGACCCTTACCCATACCCATTACAAACTAAACCCTATAGAACCGACACTACAGAACGATGACTTGATACTAACACTTAAAACTGGCACTATGGATCCACCTATCCACCTAGGTCTATTTACCCCCCCATTCGGTCATTCATTTCCATCGAACTCGGTAATTCACTTAGTACTGGGTCAACCCTTACCCATACCCATTACAAACTAAACCCTATAGAACCGACACTACAGAGAGATGACTTGATATCAGTACTATGGATCCACCTATACACCTAGGTCCATTTACCACCCCCCCCTCATTCAGTCATTCATTTAAAGGATGAAATGTGAGTCGCACAGCGGAAGCTTAAAAGGAGTGATTTTATCGAAAATCCGATGTGACTTGATTTTTTATTTTCAAAACTTTTTATAAAATCATTTACCATGACGAAACTCTTTTAGCATGGTTAGTTTAGTTATTCATTAAACTCTTTAATGAATACCTAAACCTAGGTTTGGACCCATATTCATATCAAGGATACTTAACCAATTATTATGCAAAATAAAATAGTAACAAACAAGGGAAAGAATGTATCAACTACCTCAACTCCCTACTTCGTTTAGCTCTTCAAGTGCGAAGCCTCTAGCTCGACTCACACTGAAGCTTTCTTGATAGCTTGTGTCTCCTTTTCTACTTGAAGATGCTTAAATCCTCTCTTAGTTGCCCAAATATTTGGTTCTTGCTTCTTGGTTGAGAAATGGAGACTCTTGGGGATTTGATTGAACTTTGATTTCCACACACACTCCTTCTTAAGGATTTAGAAGTAGAGTTTATAGTTGAAGAACTCTTCTTCAAAAATAAACTCCCTCTCACTAAAATGGTGTGTTGATTTGAACTTTTTCTCTCTAACTCTTAGAGAGCTTCTCACTCTAATACGATGAAGAAGAAGATGAATAGTGTTGATATTCAAATCTTAGGCAAAAAGATGATAACCCACTTCTTATATACTCATACTTCTTCCAACCAAACTTTCTTAAATTGAGGAAGAGTTAGTAAAGATGATGGTTACTTGTGCTAGCATCTTTTTGACTTAATTGACTAAGTAATAGTCAATTAATCAACTTGATTAGCACAAGTAATTTGTAGGAATCACTTAGCCAATAATTAATTACATCTCATGTAAATTAATTATCAATCACATTAGTCCATATCAATTTAGTCATACCCATTTGTATCTTATACAAACTATGACATAATTGAATTAATCCCACTATAAATTAGACTTCAAGACATGCTAGCATCTTCATAAATTTAATTACAAGTTTAACCCAATTATAGTTAATAATTAATTAAACTCTTTAATCAATTATTAATATGGTAAAAAACCAAGCCATGGGAACAACTTTGTGGTGTGTGACTAACTAGGTTCATGTTCTAATTAGAAATGGGATAAAAAAAAACTCTTTTCTTCCCACCAAGTATGCAATCCACAATTTATACTTAGTCCCATAAGTCGTGAGTGATGTCTAGCATAACATATCATGACTACCTAATTAGAAATGAATGTCGGTGATTGTATCCCTAACATTACATAGACCTCTTGAATATAATTATCATGCACTCGAATCCCTACATTACGGATTCTCGATCTTAGCTAGGGTAATGGAATAGTCAAACCCTATATGCTAGGTCATATGACTTTTATCCAGTGCTAATTCTTAATAAACCAATTCTTACTAGAAACTCTTTCTAGTGAATCTTTACTATCTTAGCCAAGGATTTATGATTCGAGAATAACCAGAAGTCATAGGATTCCTTCTTTGTTTACCCAAGTTAATGAATTCTATCTTGGAGACCACTTATCTCAATATACCACTGATTATGGACACCACATGCCATATACCAATACTTGATTAGCATCAGTATGTAGGCAGTAACAAGCTATAGCCACCAATATGTTAGATAACATGTCATCTCAAGTCTAAGGATTATATGCACAATTATAATCTAGATGATCAGACATTGACTAATGGATTAAACCTATGTGTCTATTATCTAATGTCACTGTTCGACTTACTCATCTCATGAGTGTCCACATGTTGTCACAATATCAAATGTATGTAGTTTAGGACTCACTATCTCCATACTAACAAGTATCTCATACTTGTCATGGATGACAACAAAGGTGACGGTCTCTCCGGATTAATGACGTTCCTACCAATAATCCTATGACCGTGAACTTACTTTAAAGTTTATGACAAAAAGAATCTGTCTCCGAATTTCCAAACTCTTTGAGAATATATTCTCTTACATAAAACTTATGGAACATAAATACGTAATGCACTAAAATGAAAACGATCATTAAATGAAAACATATATATTAATAGCCATTAATGGATTAAGATTATAAATATATACATAAAGTATAGGCTCTAGGTTATAAAACCCTAACATATATATTAATAGCCATTAATGGATTATGATCACTTAGTACTGGATCGACCCTTACCCATACCCATTACAAACTAAACCCTATAGAATCGACACTACAAAATGATGACTTGATATCGACACTATGGATCCACCTATCCACCTAGGTCTATTTACACCCGCCTCCCCCTAAATCATTCATTTCCACCGAACTCGCAATTCACTTAGTATTGGGTAAAAACCTTAAACACTATAGAGCCGAAACTATAAAACGGTGACTTGAGACCGATAATTACATCCGAAACTATAGATCCACCTAGGTCCATTTACCCCCTATTCAGTCATTCATTTCTACCGAACTCGTCAATTCACTTAGAATTGGGT
>CAOJBK010354088.1:0-12934 GCA_948294925.1 Codiaeum variegatum | reverse complement strand
AACTTTATAGATGCATGATAAGGTCATCGTTATATTTGACTGCATCTAGACCCGACATATTGCATATTGTATGCATGTGTGCTAGGTTATAATCAAATCCTAAAAAATCCCATCTAGCATGTGTTAAATGAATCCTAAGATATCTAGTGGATACACCAAACCTTGGGTTGTGGTATCCAAAAGGACCATCTTTTGTTTTGGTTGGCTATTCAGATGCAGACTTTGGTGGTTGTAGGATCGATCGAAAAAGAACTAATGGTACATGTCAATTTCTAGGTGGCATGTTAATTTCATGGTTTTCAAAAAAGAAAAACTCGGTAGCATTATTAACCGCGGAAGTGAAGTATGTAGTAGTTGTATGTTATTGCACTCAACTTCTATGGATGAAAATGCAACTTGAAGGTTATGGCATGGTATTATATTGCATACCCATTAACTGTGACAATACACGTGCCATAAACTTTTCCAAGAATCCCATTCAACATTTTAGAACTAAGCATATAAACATAAGACGTCATTTCCTTAGAGACAATGCACTAAAAGGACATATTGCATTGGAGTTTGTTGACACCAAGCACCAACTTGGGGATATCTTCCCTAAACCACTTGATAAGGAAGCATTTTATTACATTCGGAGGGAACTGGGCATGATTGATACCTCTTAGGTATAATCTGACCTTACACCTTCTTATTTGGTGAGTTTGGTTATCCATATTTTGATGAATATATGATTCTATGTGATATGGTGTGGTTGTGTATGTAGCATGCTTATTGTGTTGGTAATATGAATGAACTTAAATGTGATTTGATTCAATTTGATGAATCAATTCACTTTAAGATTATATATAGATTGAATTTTATATACCATGAATGAGAAATAACGTAAACGTACCATATGTGCCTTAAATCCTTTTGAAAAATTTCAAAATCTTTGATTTTAAAAAATCCAGCATTGCATACGCCCGTATGGACTTTTGTCAACACGACCGTATCCAATTGCTTAAATTTTTCAAATTAGTTTTATGCTAGAATATGTTCATATGGAACACTGTCTATACGACTGTATCCAAGTACTAAATTTTTTTTCAAAATGATTATGTGCCAGGATACGCTTGTATGGAACGGACTGCATATGCCTATATCCATCGCGATATCTGGCCACTATATAAGGGTTCTTAAGTTGTTTTATTCATTCACAAACCCTACTCTTAAACCCTAGCAACCAAAAAATTCTATTTTTCCTCTCAATCTCTTATTTTCAGCCAAACAAATCCATTTTTGTGTGATTTTAACAAGTTTTGATAATTAAGTCATTATTTTTCACATAAAAAAAACCCCAATTTCTACATTTTTCTCAAAATTTTCTCACAAACCATAAAACTCTCCATTGTTCTTCAAACACTCATCATCTCACCATGAGAAGATCAAGAGGAGGGAGTAATAGCACCAAAAGAGATGGAACGAACCCCAATGTCGCTAGTTCTTTAAGAGGAGCAGGTACAAGACGCTCATGGACTTAAAAGGATGCGCCAATTATTCCAAGGGTAAGCCTTGGATGAAATAATCTAAGTCTTTCATCTGATATTCTTAAGGCTAGTCATAGGTGTGATTTATTGATGAAATGAGGGATACCCTCTGCTTGTCCCTTGACCTTTCTAGACTAATAAACTTAGGGGTAAAGGAATACCTTAGAATTTTCTTAAAACCTTTTTTTCCCACTTGGAAATGCCCCTTATCTTCCTAGGAGGTATACCATAATCTTATTATAGAGTTCTTTTCCACATTAAAAATAGATGAGGATGAGAATGGTCAAAATTTTAGGTTTAGATACAAAATTCGGGGTAGGGAATATCATACCACAGCTAGACAATTGGGTAGCTATTTGGGTATCCATGGGGATGAGGGTGTGCTTGGAGCACCATATAATTGGAATGTTAAGGCCACTTGGAGGTCAATTAATAATGGTTTAGAGCTTCTTATTAAGCATAATGTCAAGGTATTTGAGATTTCGAGTGCGCAGACTAGAATGGCACACAAAATTATTGTTTCATCCTTGCTAACCATGAAAACCCATAGTAAGATCTCTCGTATAGAAATCTACCTCATTGAGTGCTTGATTAATAGAACCAAGATCAACAATGCTCGTTCCCTTATAAATTCTTGGAAGCATTTTCTGATAAGGCTTTCCAGAAAAATACCTTGGGGTTGGATTGTGACTTTAATAAAAACCAAGGTTAGGGCTTTTGAAAAAGAATATTATGAGCAATTTCTGATTCCTCGGAAGAAAACATATAATCTCAATATGGAAACTTGAAGGAATATTGGACTAGTTTGGCTTGATGGTCATAACTACGTGCTAGTACCGAACCCTGTCCCTTCTACTCTAGCAGAGATTGCCTTGCGTGCTTAAGAAATAGCATGGGAACAATAAGGAGGAAGCGAATCGAGCTACAGTGATGAAGAATTAGAGTTGTAAGCCTTGTAGGCTAGTGATGAAGAAGGAGCTGATAAAGAACCCCAATGGTTTTAAGACATGGTTTTGGGGATGATAGATGAAAACACTCGAGCCATCCAAAATTTAAGTCTTCAAGTGGACTGCCATTTCACCACATTTAAGGATCGTGTGGTAACTATGGTGAAGCAACATAACGATCTTTATGACATGATGAGTATCTTCGTCAAGAACTTCCAGCCACCACCACCACCACCTCAATCTTAAAATTTCTTTTTCAAAATTTTTTTGTCTTTCATTTACACATCTGAATTTATGGTACATTGGCTTATTTCAAGCCTATTTTACTTTATTTGGATGATGTTTATTTTACTTTTATATATATATATATATATATAAATATCATTTACTCCTATTTTTGGTATTTTGATGATTGCTCTGTGAATATTGTTACATGGATACTTAGCATCATTGTATACCTTTTTGCTTGATGACAAAAAGGGGGAGAAACTTGTGTTAAGTTTTAAGCCTTGTATCAATTTTGAGAAGTTATGGCTTGATAATGGTTTGACATTGCTATTTTTAGGTACATTGTACTGTTTTATGCATATATATGACAAATAAGTTTTTTGGCTTAATATTTATATAATGTGCCTACAAGTTTTAACTTGGTAAAATGAATTTGAATTTTGAATTGATCATAAAAATAGTTTGTTTTATGCAAAATTTTCATAAAAAATGTAGGCATACCAATAGGGGAAGTAATGCCAAAATTTTCCACAAAATTTTGACAATGTCTTTTTATTTAGTTTTTAAGCATTTTATTATTTTTGCTTAAAACCAGACTAAGGTTTTTCCATTCTTAAAAAGGGAGAGATTATTGTCCTCCATATTTTGATGATTCCAAAACCATTAGTATAGTTATTCGAAAAATTAAATGATATTGTCAAAATTACATTCAATTAAGATTATAATGAACATAATTCATAAATGTATGTTTCTAACACTTAAAAATTGTGCCAATACACTTTGAATGAACTAACAAACATTTTAGATTCAAAGTGTTGTTGAAATTGTAGAAAATAGTTGGATATGCCCATATGCATTGATCCATACGACCATATTCAATATAGGATATGACCATATAGACTCAATCACATATGCCTATATGCTTGTACATAATGGTTCTAGACTTCTAGGGCAAGTTGGATATGCCCATGTAAGTTTAACTCTATATGTCTGTATACCAGTCCAGTTTTGGATATACCCGTATGCATAGGGGAGGATACCCCCGTATAGACTCCAACAACAATTTAATTTCAAACTCAACTACCAGATATGCCCCTATTAGAGAAAGTTCATACACTTCTATCCCATCTGACAGTGATTGAACACAATGACATCATTTGTACAATTAGAACGTTGGAGGATTGTTTTTGACCCAAGAATGGCACATGTATATAAAGAATAATTAAAAAAAAAACAAAGTCAAAACATGAAGAATACTATTCCATTGAGTTCATAAGCATTTGTTCTTTCTTCTATTGTTCATAAAGCTCAATCCTTTCAATTTTTCTTAAAACGTTGTACTCATTGTAATCCTTAGGTTTGAGAAAATCCTTAAGTTAGGTTTTTTCTTGAATTTTCTTATCCTAGCCCTTTGTAAACAAGTCTTTTGACTTGAAATCTTTGTAGAAAAATTTGAATAGTAGTAGCTTACTCCAATCATTGTATTGGGTGAAATCTCGGATAACTAGAAGCTTAGATGCTTCAAAGTGAAGATAGTGGAACCTCAATCGGTTGGATTAAGAGAGTGGTCATAGGAGGAGGACTCCGAACCACTAGGTTCTTGATTCTGATCTAAATGACTGATTCCAATCCAGAGACACATGCTTTGTACTTAGCTTCATTGTTTTTTACCTCAAAATCCAATTTGATTGCCAAAGGTAAGCTTTCATCGGTAGGCATAAGGAACACCATCCCAACTTCATATCCTTTGTTGTTGGCTGCTCTATCAAAGAATTGTTTTCATGTCTCATTTTAAAGAAATAAAATGCCTTTATCGGGAAATTCAAGTTCTTCCCAATGATTATCCGTTGGGGTAGCAGCCAGTTGGTCGGTAATGATACTATCCTTGATGGGTCTTAAGATGCTAGGACTGCCATCCATCTAACCATCTTACTGTCATGGATAGGCTTCTCCATGGGTTACTTGAGTGGACTTTAGTTAGTAAGGACATGTGTGATGTATACCCTTAGATAATGTCTCATCTTGTGACATACCCATACCAGAGCTAGGCAGAGCTTCTTGATGTAATAGTATTTAAGCTTGTGTGTCAGTATCCTCTTTCTCAAGTATTAGATGGCATTTTCCTTATAGGAATCTGGGGCATTTTGTGCAGTATGGCACTCATAACTTCATCAATGACTATCAGGTAGAGTAGTAATGGTTTGTCAGGCCCAGGCAGTTGCAAAACTGGTGGGTTCATGAGGTATTGCTTGATATGCTCAAAGGCCTTCTGACATTCTTCATTCCATTGCTTTGAGGAATTCTTTTTTAGTAGGTTCAATATGGGACCACAGGTATCTGCCAATTAATGGATTAATTAGCTAATGTATTGGAGGCAACCCAAGAATCCCCTTATCTCCTTTTCAGTTTTAGGAGGTGGCATGTCAATGATTACTTTGGATTTAGTGGGGTTGATTTTGATTCCTTTTTTGCTGACAGTGTGGCTAAGGAACACTCCATATGATGCTCCGAATATGTACTTGGCATGATTAAGCTTGAGATAATAATGACAAAGTCTAAGGAAGAACTTCTCTAGTGCTTCCAAGTGTTGTTCAGCGGTAGTGCCTTTAACAACCATGTCATTGACATAGACTTCCACTTCTCTTATCCATCATGTTGTGGAAGATTATGGTGGCCATTCTTTGGTAGGTGGCTCCATCATTCTTTAGTTCGAAAGGCATCACTCTATAATAGTAAGTGCTTAATTTTGTGATAAAAGTAGTTTTCTCCTTGTCCAAAAGGTGTACCAAAATCCGATTGTACCCGGCGATCAGATTACTTAAGGAAACCATCTCTAACTGGCTAATGCGTTAACTACTAAATGGTTGTGTGGCAAAGGAAAGTCATCTTTTAGACATGATTTATTCAGATTTTGATAATCAGAACACATTTCGACCTTCCCATCCTTCTTCGGTATTGGAATGATTTTTTGTCAACCATGATGGATAGCTGATTGTTTTGATTAACTTATGAGATAGTTTCTTGGATACTTCCTCCTCGATGGGAATGGACCAAGCTAGATTCATGCGCTTGAGTTTCTGCTTAACAGGCTTGCAATCCTAATAGGTGGGAAACTTGTGGACAGAGATGTTTGGATCGATTATGGTCATGTCACTAGGCTTCTAAGCGAAGAAATATTCAAATCATTTAATGATGGACTCAGTTTCCTATTTGTTTAAGCATACAGATGCAATATATGTATTTTTTTAGCATGTCATGATTGCTAGTATTTATGGGCTCTTTAACTTCATCTTTTATTTCATTTATTTTATTATTCTCTTTTTCATTTGACTAAGATCAGATTCATCAGTTGGAACATCAAAATAAAATAAATAGGTAGGGTCATAACAAGAAAACTTGGTCATTTTATTGATACCAATAGGGGAAATGTCCACGATTACATCATGCTTATAGTTAAATAGTGGACCAATTACATCATCAGACTAAGAATTAGAGGACTTAGACTTAGACTCAGTCTCAAATTCAGATTCATTCATGTATTATGGAGAGGGGCTTGCTTCATAAAACTAGTTGTCGAGCTTCTTTAGGATTGGCTTAATCAAGGTGGAGAGGTCAATATTTCCTCCTTGTCAGATAGGACAACTATTTTGCCAAAGAGGTTAGCTTTCATGTTCTCCTCATAGTTATCAGCCAAAAAATAGATGGGCGGGTAGTCCTTAGAGATCAGTTTCACATCGAAGAAGACTTTAAAGCCGGGAGTCCTAATGCTAGTCATAGGGAAAATCCATATTTTGGAAAAAGCATAGTAAGAAACTGTCTCTCCCTCGTTGAAAAAAATGTCCATTTAGAGTCTTGAAGTAGGGCCTCATAGGGTAGTCAACTTCTCCCCTTTTGATGGCTATGACAGACCTTTCTCTTACATGGGCTTTTGCTTCTTTAATTTCATCATCAATCGAGTGATAGCCCAAGCCAAAAGGTGAAATAGTGGATGGGTACACATCAAAAGACTTCATCCTTTATTGGTTCTTTCTAAGGCCCATACAAGGAAGATAGACCATATGCTTGAGGATGTTGCCAATCATTGGGTTACAGTAAGGATTAAAGTCCAGAGAGATTACCTCCTTTAGATTCTTAATAGTGTCAATGAATTGGACAAATGAGAAGCCAGATAAAGGATATGCTGGCAGCTCAGGTTAGATTTCTAGAATGGTAACTGTATTTAGGACTTCAAAATTTCTAGATATATTCGCCTTGATTGTAACTATTCTATTCTTGAGTGAGAAGTTAACCCTTTGATATAAAGTAGAAGGCACTACATTAGCTTGATGGATCTAAGGTCTTCCCAGTAGCTGGTTAAAACATGAAGGAATGTTGATGACTTTGAAATGCACTTAAAAGTTAGTTGGGCCTATGGTGACAGTTAGAGTTGCCACCTTTAAAACTTCTTTCTTTGAATTGTCATAAGCCTATACAATTTGATTGGAAGAGGTAAAAGCAGTAGCACCCAGTCTAGGAAACTTGCCACTTTGAATGGGTAGACATTAAGTGCAAAACCATTATTAACCAGAGTTATTGGAATGGTCTTTTCTCTTGTAATGACCATGATGTAAATAGCATCATTGTGGGGTCCTTCGGGTGGGATTTCATTATCAGTGAAGCAGATTGACACCCCTTTAGTAGAACTGGTGCTGGAGGCAACTAGAGTGCCTGGAGTTATGTTAATAGGTGCTTGACATTAGCTCAACACCTTACAAAGAGCTTAGTGATGAGGATATGGGGACATCAGCAGACTCCAGATAGAGATGTTTTCCTTAATCTTCTTCAATTGTTTTAGAAAGGGGTCATCTTTAAATTCAGGAGTTCCTTTAGATTGAGCCACTAGTTGGCTTACAGATTATAGAGCAGCAGATGCTTATGTTATTCCCCCGCTTCTTGTGATAGCATCAATTTTTGTACCCAGGTGTCTCAGGTCAATGACACAATAGTAGTCATATTAGATTGAATTCCCTAAGGAAAGTTGGTCCTCCAAATAAGAGCAATTGGGGGAGATGGACTTACCTAAGGAAGGTAAGTCCTCTCTAGTGTAGTGGAAATGGCTCAAAGATCTAGCATCATATATGAGATGTGTAGAATCCCCTTCTTTAAACTCAACCAAGATAGCATTAACTTTATGTAATGGGAGAGGATTAATGCCAATGTTAGGAGTGGGTAGAAGAAGCTCATTAGCATCGATTAGATCTTGAATTTTGCGCCTGAGGACCTTGTAATGGTTTATCCTATGACCAGGCCCTTAGTGATAGTCAATTCTTTTGTCCATGTTAAAATTATTTTTTTAGAGGATTCGAAATGGATTGTGGTTCCTGAGGCTTGAATGCTCTCCTTTCTAAGCAGTCCTTAAGAATAAGACTTGGCCTGACCCCATCCAAATTGGTGAATTCTCTCCTCTTGATTTGGATAGGTTTTTAGGTAAAAATTGCATTGACTGCACTATATGTTTGGGTTATATTGGTTTTTCTAAAACGGGAGGATGAGGTATGGGATTCGTCCTTTATGAGGCCAGTGTCAACCCCATCTTTAAGGCGTGAGCCCACATTAACCAAGGCTTTGAAATTTGGTAAGTACTGTGTCATCAGTCTATCTCGATACACATGTAGTAAGTTTTTGACAATAATGTCAATCTTCATAGAGCCAGTTGGCCTATTTACCGTTTGGTAGGCTTTCTTCTTCTATCTAGTGATAAATGCAAAGAATGTTTCTTTTGGATGTTGTTTTGTTATTTCCAAATCTCTTATCATTACATCAATCTCTTCATTATATGAATATTGTTTTACAAATATATTATAGATAGATTCCCATGTTAGTTTCTTGGAATCATCAAGTTGTATAAACCAGTTCAGAGTTGTACCAATAAGGGACTATTGAAAAAGTTGAGCAAGGAGCTCACCTTCCACCCCCAAAGGGTAGAGTGTACCATTATAGATTCTCAAGTGAGTTTAGAGGCAAGAAGTGCCATCAAACTTCTTAAATACAGGCATCTAAAATTTAGGAGGACGTTTGGCATTGGGAAATGGACTAAGAGGCTTGACATCGATGACACCTCATACTTTTCCATCATGTTTTTCAGCAATGGATTATCTTAGGCCCCTTTTTGGAAAGGATCCACATGAGGGAGTTGGGGTAGCAACTCAATGGTCAGTTAGTGGAGGCAGAATAACCACATCCTCAGTGATGGGCTCTTTTCCAGAATTGGATGATGTGGATACATGACTGGCAGGATGGACCCCAAACTGAGCCATCATGGCTTGAACCTCACCCAGGATAGTCTGTTCTTTGGCTTGCATCCTGGCAGTCACAGTTTTTTTATTACTTCTTAATAGCCACATTTTGCTTTTTCAGGATTTTAACTAGCATACTAGTAATGTCAATTGGAGGAGCAATGGCAGTGGCATTAGCAACAATGCTAGGAATTAGTGCACTCTCGTTGTTGTTTGACATAATGACCTTTGGACAGAAAAAAAGGCAGGGTATCAGATTTTAAAAGATAGGCTAATAGCATACAGGTTTGTATGAAAAAAAGGGGTAGTTTTTTAGAGAACTTTCTGGAACAGTTCACTAAGTCCAATTTACTTTGATGTAGAGATGTATACATGAATGAAAAAAAGGTTTCATGATGATACATATAATCAGAGCTTTAGTGTACATGAGATCTAAGGTCAATTCTAATCATTACTTGAAAGCTTGGTGGTTTGAAGGTTCCCTAGAGACTAGAGGTGCAATATATCTAACCATATGTGAATAAAAAAGATTCACGTGGGTCCAACGGCTACCTGCAACCTCATTATCCTAACTGAAAGGATCAGAGGGTATGCCTTGGGGTGGGTGATTGCACTATCGGTAAAGCAGCCCCAAGGAGGGAAGCTCACGCGATGCTACTTTCTACCCGTGTTTTTCTAAAAGTAAAGGAGCATGTTAAGTGATGCATGAAACTAATTCCATACATTTTTAAGCCAGAGTTGTTTTTTTACCAAAAATAATCCACCTAGTTTTTATTAGTTTCAAAATGTCCCCAGTGGAGTCGCCAGCTGTCAGGCCCCATCCAAACTTGGGCAATCGCCAACGCATCTTAGAGTTTCTGTCTCGAGGAAACTCATCATGTGGGGTCAGATTCGTATGGCATTGTGGTTTCAGCAATTCTCACTTTAGGTGAACTCCTTATGAGTGCATTGGGTGCTAGTGTGAATGTGTGAGTATCACTTAATCTTTAGAAAAAGTTAATTTTCAAGGTAACCAAGAAACTATTTTAACTTCATTTTCCAAAGAATTTGACATTTTACCTAAATTTATTGGAAAAGATGAGCCTCAAACCAAATAGAAAATTGATTTTTCATTTTCTAATCAATAAAGTTTTGGATAAAAACAATTTCATTTATGCATGGACAGTTATAGCATGCCAAAATGATGCATGGACATATATATTAGTATGAATGACAATCATAAAAGGAAAGTGATAAAATGATAGAAAATAAACATTTGTCCTTCCTTTAGCCCCGGAGGGTTCTAGGGAAGGTACACATTCCTAATAAATGAATTAAAGGCAAAGTAATAAAACAAATAAATACATCAAAATGATAATATCAAAGGGGATCCCATCTCTAGTCTAAAAAAGATATAGGAAGGGCACATATTCCCCAAAATGATTCCAGAACCAAAACAAAAGTAATAACAAAATTACAACAAAAATAATATAGAGATAATATTTAAAAACCAAAATGAAAATGAAATAAAGAAATGGAGAAAAAGGTTTTGGAGTTGCAACCTTAGAATGACTTGCAGACATATCCCTTCAAATGGGAATCAAACCCCATATTATTCTCCCTTCTTGCGAAGGGTTGGGTTGTTCTGAAAAATAGTGGGTTGGTTTGGTTGTATGTTCAAAAGCTAATTTATTTTATATTTGAAAAAGGTATTAACCAAGAGGTTGTTAATCATTTTTTTAATTTGATTAATGAAAATGAATTTTGAATAGTTGAATATTGCCTAAGTAAGATTTAAGAGTTTTTTTATTTAGAACCAAAATATTATACCATTTTTATATATACTACCTTTAGCTTTCAAGGCTTTGGAAATGGAGGATTGGACGGTTTGATGAAGTCAGATCGAGTCCCCGTTGCACTCAGAGAGGTCTTTCTATGCACAGACTGGAGTAGGACTCGTGTATTATGAACTGATTGTTTGATCGGAATGTAGAACGACTGGTGTTTTAGTTTAATTTTTGGTGTTTCGGAGGTGTTTTTGGCAGTGTTTCGGTATAAGAATTGTGTCTGTAAAATAATTCGGCAGAGGTTCTGCACAAAAACTTATTCTCAACTTTCTTGTCAAAACTGTCCCGAGGGGTCCAATTTATAGAAAATTGTGCCAAAAAAAGTCAGAAAACTAGGCCTAGTGTGTCAAAGCCCTAACCAATGCTTTTGAGCCTAAACACATGTGTTTAGGCCTGTATGCATGCATTAGTCCTCAGACTCAAGCATTTGGGCCCTGAAGCATGGACTCAGTTTTCAAGGTCTGATCTAGTCCGATTCAGTTCAATTTTTTGGATTTTCTAGATCATTTAAGGTCTGATTTGAGCACGATTTGAACTTATGAGCTCGTATTGATGGTCCAGATTTAGTGGTGTAAAAATATGGGTTCACAAGCTGTAACAAAAGTGCACCTGAATCCATAATTGGTATTTGCTCTCTAGAGTTTGTGGTTGGTCTTCCATATTAACACGTATTTCATAGAGAGCCTTTGATTTCTCTAAATTTTCTAACTGGCGACGGGTAACAAATTTGAATTTTTAGGACACGTATGATCTAAGGACCATAACCATTATTTATATGGATAACGGAATGGAACACTAATGGGTATCGCTATTTTAACCCATCATAAAGTCCTGTGTGATGCTTTCATTGGGTTTATTAAATAGAATACATAACTTTTACCTCATAACCTTTGTTATGCTCCTGCAGTTGATTATTAGTTTGCAAACTTGCCTCCTAGTTGGTATCTCCAATCTTCTGAACATCAACTACATCAGTGGAACCATAAGGTAAGTGTTTTTCATTACTAGGAGCCTGCTCAACCTGCACTATATTATTGGCATTATTTTCATTCATTACAACGGTAACATGCTATGTTTTAGTTATGATAGGCCTATCTTCCAAGTCCCTAACCATCAGATCCATATCAACACTCATAGGGACATCTTTTGGAGCACAATATATCAGGCGCCATATTTTATGCTGCCTTAACCTCCCATGTGAGCGAGATCTCTAATCATTCTTTTCATCAACCAACTCATTAGGCTTTGCATTCTTTTTGCACTCATAAGATTGATGTTCTATAGAAGAACATGTACGATAAAAAGAAGGTAAGCTTTCATAAGTAATTTCAATCAAAAAATTCTTACCTTGTCGCTCAATGCAGAGAATTTTCAAAATTGGTTTTGGAAGGTCCTCATCAATCAACATATGAGCAAAATGGTCGAAATCTCCCTCCAAGATAACACGAACAATTCAAATAAGACCACCAATTTCCTTGGCTATTTCCTTAAGGATGTGATAATACTAGTATTCCCATTGAAGAGAATGTAAATGAGATTAAACTTGGCAGTAGTAGACTTCAGTGAAGCTGAATCAAAATTTGGCACCCATGGCTATATTCTGAAAATCCCTGGCTTGAGAGATAAAACTCCTCTGCTCCATACTGCTAGTTTGATTTACACAATAAAGGTAAATAGTAATTCTTTATAGGTTTATAAAATAATTTATATAAATAATTATAAATAAATACTATCTATTTTAGTTTTAAAAAATTTACTCAAATAACTTTTAAATAGAAATTCATTTAAATGTTAAAATTTAAATCTAAAAACTTATAACAAAATTTATTTATTAAAGATTATAACAATTTTAAAGTGATTTTTATAGATGCTCAATGTGTATCTAAATTTAATTTTAAAGTCATTGTTATTGCATTTTGTGAATTTAATTAATCTTGATATACCTATTAGATTGTGTCTAGATTGGGATTAATAGTTAGAGTGTAAGGCTCTTCACACTACCAAAAAACAGTCATATAGTGACGGAATTTTCCGTCACTAATCCGTCACTAAACCACATAGTGACGGAATATTACCGTCACAATAACAGTCGTCGCTAAATTTTTTGTGACGGATTAGTGACGGAAATTTGT
>CAOJBK010353921.1:0-11341 GCA_948294925.1 Codiaeum variegatum | reverse complement strand
TCTGGGATTGGCGACTCTGACCGTCACTATGGGCCTAACTACTTTCAAGGTGTCATTTCAAGTTATTGATGTACCATCATATTTCAACTTACTTCTGGGTAGGACATGGATCCATCAGGCCAAAGATGTGCCATCTAAGCTGCATCAGAGAGTTAAGTTTCCACTAAAGAATGGCATTGTCACTATCAAAGATGACTTATCTAAAAAAATCAGAAGTTACAAACATTGTTCCTATCTTGGAAATCCTGTCCAAGTTGTTGGCATGTCCTTTATCTGATTAATCATTTGTTCAACTCATCCACACTGCGAAGAATTTGAAAGAGGCAATTGCCTTGGATTTTGATCCATATTGAAATCCAATGATTAGAAACATTCTGAAGCACATAACCTACTTTCCTGGTCTGGGCATTGGGCAAAATCAAGAAGAATTGAGTCATTCAATGAATTCAAGTTTTCTACTCCTCCTTTTAGCTTAGGTTACGACCCTATAGATGATGAGATTGAGGAGGAAAAAGCTAACATCCTCATGAAACCATAATTCAAAACACTGAATGGTTACTTTGTCAAAGAATGAAAGGTAGTTCCTTATTGTGCTTTTCCTGAACCTTGGATCTACCCTGTGACTGACATTAGAATCCCTGGATTTGAGCTGTTCTCTGATGTGAAACTGACTGCTGAAGATCATTAGCCTATAGACTTCTTGGAAAATGATTGTGAAGAGAATATGGAAGCAAGCCCCTTTGGTGACATAACTATTCTCATTGATAAAGAGGAGAAAACTGACCTCTTTGCTCTGATTAAGCCTGCTAATGGAAAGCTAAAGAATTGTTATTTCGACAATAATCCTACTGCAGCTAAATCTGAGACTGAGTCCGAGTCAAATGCTAAATCTAAGTATAATACTGGGTTTGAATCTTCTTCTGAATCTAATTCTGATGTCAATGGTCCATCAGGCTTTAACTATGAATTTGATGTAATCGTGGACCTTTCTCTTATTTCAATCAATAAGACTACCAAAATTTTTCCTACGAGCCTGTCTCTTCAATTTCTTTTCATGTTCTAATTGATGAATCTGACCTCAATCAAACAAAAAAAGAGAATAAAATAATTAATGAAATAAAAGATGCACTTAAAGAGCCCATAAACACTAGCTCTCATGACATGCCTAAAAACACATACATTGCATCTGCATGCTTAAACAAATAAGACACTGAGTCTACCATCAAAAGCTTCAAAGATTTCTTTACCTCGAAGCTTAGTGACATGACCAGACTCGATCCAAGCATCACAGTCAATAAAATTCAGACATATCCAGATTGCAAGCCTGTCAAACAAAAACTCAGACGCATAAAGCTTTCCTAATTTATTCCAAAAAAGGAAGAAGTCACTAAGTAGCTTGCTCACAGATTCATTGAACTGATCAACTACCCATCTTGGTTGGAAAACATCGTCCTAGTACCGAAGAAGGTTGGGAAAGTCAGAATGTGAGTTGATTATAGATATCTAAACAAGGCATGGCCTAAATATCATTTTCCACTACCCCCACATAGACCTTCTGGTCGACGCACTTGTTAGTTCAAAGATGGTTTCCTTAACCAATATGGTTGTAGGGTACAATCAAATCCTGGTCCACCCTCCAGACATGGAAAAGATAGCTTTCATCACTGAATAAGGAACTTAATGCTATAGAGTAATGTCATTTATTTTAAAGAATGTTGGATCCACCTATCAGAGAAATGCTACCACTATTTTCCATGACTTAATGCACAAAGAAGTGAAAGTCTATGTCAATGACAAGGTCATTAAAGGTGCTACCTGTGAACAGTATCTACAAGTGCTGAAAAAGTGTTTCCTTAGTCTTTGACAATATAATCTCAAACTCATTCCAAACAAATGCATATTTGGAGCCTTATCTGAAGTATTCTTGGGTTACATGGTTAGCAAAAAAGGGCATTGAAGTGGATCCAGCCAAATCTAAGACCATTATCGACATGCCATCCCTTAAAACTAAAAGGGAGATAAGAGGCTTTCTGGGTTGCTTTTAATACATCAATTGATTCATACAACAATTAGCAAACATTTGTGGGCCAATATTCAATATGCTCAAGGAAAAATTCTCTAAACAATGGAACGAGGAGTGTCAGAAAGCCTTTGAATAGATTAAAGAGTACCTTATGAATCCACCACTTCTACAGCCACCTAGACTTGGTCAGCTACTATTGCTTTACTTAACTCTTACTGAAGAAACCTTTGGGGCAATTCTGGCACAAAAAGCCCAAGACTAACATAAAGACAATGCCATATATTACTTGAGTAAGAGGATGCTAGTACAAGAACTCAAGTACAAGTGCATAGAAAAACTCTGCCTAGCTCTAGTATGGGTCTGCCACAAGCTGAGGCATTATTTGGGAGCATACATCACACATGTCCTCACCGATCAGAGTCTACTAAAAAACCTCATAGAGAAGCTTGTTCTAGATAGAAAGATGGCTAGATGGATGGCAATTCTAGTAGCTTATGACCTTAAATATATTAAGAGAAAGTCTGTTAACGGTAGTGTCATTGCCGATCAACTGGCTGTTGCCTCAACTAATGATCAATGGGAAGAGCTCGAATTTCTTGATGAACACATTTTTTCCTTCAGACTGACACATGGAAGTTGTATTTTAATGGGGCTAGAAATCATAAAGGCTATGGTGCCAGATTGGTGTTCCTTACACCTATCGGTGAAAGCTTGCCTCTAGCAATCAAACTAGATTTTGAGGTAACAAACATTGAAGCTGAATATAAAGCATATGTATCTGGGCTAGAATCAGCTCTCCAGATTGGCATAGAAACTTAGAGGTCTATGGTGACTCCAACCTCATTGTCTCATAAGCCTTAGGCAAATGGAAAATTAGAGAGGAGCGGTTGGTTCCTTACCATAAGTGCCTTGAGGAGTTGGCCAACAACTTTGATAAATTTTCATTCCATTACCTTCTAAGAACTCAAAATAGGTTTGCCAACACATTGGCCACTCTTACATCTATGATAGAAATATGTGATGAGTTTATTATCTATCCTATTTTAATAAGAATCAAGTGCCAACCAAGTTTTTAAGCTCATTGCATGGACATGCAAGTTGAAGAGAAACCATGGTACTGGGACATCTACATCTATCTCACTAAAGGTGAATATCCTAAAGGTTTCTCCAAATTGAAAAGGAGAACCATCAGATAACTTGCTAGTGGATACATCCCTAGAGGTGACATCCTCTATAAAGAGATAATGAATGGTATTCATCTTAGATGTGTCTCAGATGAAGAGGTCAACAAAATCATGGAAGAAATCCATGGTGGCACATATGGCATCCACATGAATGGTTGGGCATAGAAAGATCATGAACTAAGATTTCTAAGCTCTAGAAACTTCCATCCTCCTCGCTCAATCTATTACCACTCCGTGGCCTTTTGCTATTTGGGGTATCGATGTAATTTGAAAAATCTCACCAAAGTCTTTTACTGGCCATGAGTTCATCCTAAAGGCCATTGACTACTTCACTAAATGGGTTGAAGCTGCACCTTATTAAGTATTGGATTCAAAGAAGGTAGCTTAGTTCATCAAAACAAATATCATCTCAAGGTATGGTGTTCCACATGAGATAATCTCAAAAAATGGCTCCCACTTCCAGAAAGAGGTAGTCACACTCCTGAAAAGGAAAAGATTGAGCATCATAGGTCTTCCCCATACATATCTCAGACAAATGGTGCAATCAAAGACACTAATACAACATTAAAGAGAAGGCTTTAGAAGATGATTAGTAATCATAAAGGTTGGCACCTACATCTGCCAAATACCCTCTTTGGGTACAAAACTACATATAAATCAGTTACCAGAGCTATGCCATACTCTCTAATCTATCGAATGGAAGTAGTCCTTCCCATATAGCTAGAAATTTAGACAGTCAGAGTTCTTCAAAAAGCTTAGATCCCTGAACTCGACAAGTAACATGCCTACTATGACTAACTTCATGCAATTGATGAAAAAAGGATGGAAGCTCTCCACCATACACAAAACTATCATACCAAACTTGCAAAGAACTTCAATAAACGAGTTTGAAGTCGTAATCTCAAGGAAGGTGATTTAGTTCTCAAAGAGATTAGACAAGTCATGTAAGATCCTCAAGGGAAATTCAGACCTCATTGGAGTAGACCATACATAATTAAGAAGATCATGTCAGGCGGAGGCGTCATACTGATGGACCTCCATGGTAATGAATTCAACCATCCAACCAATCTAGATCAGCTTAAGAAGTACTTCATATAGTGTTCTTATTGCATGAGCATGGATTTATGCATCATCACTACTGTAACAAGAACTACATGAACATGATTCTCCAAAATTATCATGTACTCCACTATTTTAAAATATCTTTTGTAAGAAGATACATAGGAAGCCTTTACAAGCACGATCTAAATCATTAAAAAAAAATCAATGTTTCATTCTCATTCTCATTTGGGCTCTTTAACATTGCATGCAAGAGTTAAAAGAACAAATAAACAAATCGAAAAAAATGAAACTCGTTAAGCTGAAAACCCAAACGGGCATCTTAGAAAAAATTTAGGGTACATCCTGCTAGACTGAAAACTGAAAAGGCAGTCTAGGCAACAATCAAGGTAGCTTACTATGTTGAAAACTCAAAAAGGGATGCTTAGGAAAAAATAAGAGCTTATTAAAGTAAAACAAATATTTATTGAGCTCTTATTCCTCTTTTAAAACACCTAAAAAAAGTTACATGAGACAAAAAGCAAAATAAAATAAAAAGAGTTTTATTTTCTAAAATGTCTTATTTTTCTAAATTTAAAACTCATACTCAATCTTCACTCTCAGTAAAAAAGGTGATGCACTTTGCCTTCTCCTTTTGCCAACAAGCCTCGATCCATCAATCAAGATACACTAGAAACTTGCCACAGTCATCACCGGGGATAACCATAGCCCTCGTGAAGTCTCTAATCCAATGAGAGAGAACAACTCTAGCCACTCGGTCGTTCACTATAGTTTTCGCAAATAAAGGACCATCTGGGAGTGCATCCTGATCATGTCCCATCTGACAAAGGACTCTAATGTCTTAATACCAAGTCACGTACTGAAATCTAAGTAGATACATTGGCTTGAAGCCTTAACTCCTCAAAATGAACCACTTAATGGTGTACCAATCAAGCTTCCATAATAAATCTGAAGGACTCAACTCTAGTTAACAACAAATCTTCTCTTTATTAGAGCCAAAGAGGATGTCAATCTTCATAGTACAATACCAAATTATAGAGTATTCAATCATGTCAGGTCGAGAAATGATCCTAAGATGGTATTTCTGCCACATCTGAAAGACAGACACATAAGTTAGAAAAGCCTCAAAGCATACTCAAATAGACGAGCAAAAAAGGGCCTGAGTACCTAGAGCAAAAGCAGACTGATAATACAAGGTTCCCTAGAGCTATAATAGCAATCGAGGCTCAGCAGTGTTTCAGCCAAAATCATACCCACAATTGACTTACCTTCACCCATATGGAGTATCAGCTCAGATGTCCATGCATCCCCCTGTCCAACTAGGCCCATAAAAATATAGTCCACTATTAGTATAAAGGTGTAGGCCTTCAATCTCCAAGCCATCCAAATGGAGTCATCCTTTGATTCCTCTCAAAACATAAAGGCCAATATAGGTAGGTCAACCAAGTCATCTTTCATCATATCCAAAGCAGCCTCTGTGCTCAAATCTAACAACCTCTTGAATGGATTGAAATAGCCAACCTACTCAACTAGAATAGCCAGAACAACCCTGGGACTCGTACCAAGAAAAAAGGTAAAGTCCTTAAAAGTCGACCACATCTCGTCCGTACTAGCACCGAAATGAAATACATGATCAACATGATCCCAAAATCGTATGCAAGCATTCAGAAAATCCCAATCAATCTTAACACCCCTAAGAGTTGGTAAAGTTGACAAACCATACTTCTTGAGGTTGATTCTCTACACTTTGATCAGCTTCTGGCATCATTTATGCACACATGGCTGAAAAAGGGATGCATGTTATGGGAAAAAAAGAAGAAAAGAAACTGACTTTTTCCTATAAAATAATTTCACTCCCTAGTGATATTCTGAGTCAAAAATTAAATTTTCACACTCCTGTTTATAGGGGCATGCAAATTAAGGAGGAAAACTGAGTTTGGAAGGATGAATGCATGAGTAAGGACAAAACGTATGAGTTTTGACCCAAATGCATGTGCTGGCTACCACATGTCTTGCTGAAATGATCCGTTTTGACCCGATCTAATACCACTTTTTCTCAGTTTTTGATCCAAAATATTTTCAAATCAAATTTTCTAAGTAAAATAATTTCCAAAAACTAGAAAGTCATAAAAGAAAAAAAAATGAAATGTACTGAACTTTTCATAAAAATTAAAAATTCGAAATACAAAAAAAAAATTGGAATTATTTTTACAACAAAGCCCACAAATGGAGCCTAATTATAGTCCACATGTAGAGATAAGTCATGTATCATGCTCAGGCTTAGGCTCCTCGACATCCTCCTCCTCCACGGCATTGGCTCGTGTACCGCATCACCTGATTACTCTCCGCTTCAGCCGGTTCCTCAGAATGCTAATCTTAAAAAGCGAAGTGCTCAAATGGAGCATAGCCCTCCAATGGTTGTCTACACCTAGGCCGTAGAATAAACTGGGAACCTGCAAAGGTAAAAAAAAAGTCAAAAACTGTTAAATATTAAGTACTACTGAAACTAAGGTAAAAAAATGTACCATCTTTGGAGGCTGACTGAAATCCACTCTGGGAATCTTCGGCAAATAGTCATGGCTAAAATATTGAAATTAACTAGTACCGATGTGTCAGTGTAAGAGACATGGTTGGCAATCTGAGGCAGTATGTGCCAAGGATGATTGGTACTGGCTAACACATGGGATGAAGAAGTACCCATACTTGAAGAGTTAGAACCATGGTGTGGTGCGACCTAACAACTACCCCCATTATATGGCCTCCAACTCGCAGTTGCAGCACCCCCTGTCTGAGCTTGGCCATAGTCAACATGAAATGGGGGCATCCCAACCATCAGATGGGACATCATGAAGTCTTGGTATGAGACATCCATGAGCAAATAGCCCTCTCGAGCTCTCCTGACTCGCCAATAAGTCCGAAAGGTACCAGGCATATTCTCTTTCATTTGTACGGGTGGGTCAATAGGCATAATCCACTCCTCGGTCTACTGAGCCATCACACACTCTCCGAGGAAGAGCTCCATCAAAGAGGTTGAACTAATCAGAATTTGCCTAAAGGTGGTAGTAACTCCAATAGCATGCAGGTGCACACCTTCAAGATGAATCATGTGGAAGGGCCTCCAGATGACCTAATATCACCAGAGTCATAATGACTTAGAAATATATCAGTGAAATGAGTGAAAGTTATCAAAACATACTTGAGTCAAAGTCACCAAAGTGTGCCAGTAATCAGAGAAAGAATGGCTATCCTGCTCAGAGAGTCAAGACTCTTTACACCATATCCTCCTTAACAGAAAAGGGAGCTCATTCCATATCATGATGTTGGGGGAAATAGCGCTAAAGTGAGAAAAGGCCCAAAGCTACAAAAATAGAAATTGACAATCTTAGCAAAATTAGCGAGAAATAGAAAGAAAAAAAAAATAAAAGGGTAATACTGACCTCTCAAATGATAGCATTCGATGGCATAGCAGACTTGACAGTATCAGACATGATGCTTATCCCTCTATATGCCATGGCCAGAGCAGTTCCAACCCAGTCATACTCTCGTAGATCTCCCAAATCCTCCAGAGAAGCTAGGATCCTAAAGTCAACCCAGCCGGCCTCATTGTATAGAAATATGGTTGGCAGGATGATCAGAATATAAACCATAGCACACTGGTCAACAATATAGTATATTAGATTCATATGAGATAATAGGTCAATCAAATCAGTCCTAAAAATTAGTCAATGAGTGTTGCACTCCAGCCTCTTCCCTAGCAATTTACCCAGCTTGTGGTGCTATCACGACATCACATCAAACATAAGTGTCCTCTGCCTAAAGCGCATCTCAGTCACACATGCCCACTCATAGTGGGTCATCGTCATCTCCCCCACTGGTAAATGAAAGGTATTGCTAGTCTGCCACCATCTCTCAACCAAGGCAAATATCAAGTTCCTATCTGGGAAACGTCCACATCTAAACTCAGCCACCATCCCAAGTGTGCCGTAGTAACACGCTGGGCGATAGCATTGTGAGTTGTCAGAAAATCAATCACGCACTCCAAATGTGATCTACCTCTCCTCTGGCTAAAAGTTCCATCCTACAGGTACATATTTGAATCTCATTTTCAATTTCTATTTTACTGCTAAATCTATTTTATTTTTAGCATAAAAATAAATACGAATGAAAGGTAAATAGGCATGCCGTAAAAAAATCTACACAGAAAAATGTAAATGACACAAAAAAAAAAGTGAGAAAAACATACCACAGGGAATCCAAACCATCTCATATGCACCGGGTGACCCTCCAACAAATTCCCACTCTGGTAAGGGCAGTGTAATGGAATCAGAAAGCTCGGTAGCTGAGTCAGTTACCTTTGAAGGAAAGTTTATGAGCCGCGTAGTGGAAGCAAAACTAAAATGTGCGAGAACCTCAGGAAAGGCTTTGGCATTTCGGTTATTAAAACTTTTTCAAAAACTTAATTTTGTTAAAACTCTTTTAACAAAATTAGGTTAGGAAATTTTCAAACTCTTTGAAACATTTCCCTAACCTAGCATTTAGTTCTCAAAAATTTTGTAAAAAATCTTTTAACAAAAGATTTGGAAATTTTCAAACTCTTTGAAAATTGGTTCTATTTCATGATTCTTTTATCATAAAGGGTTTAGTCATTTATCAAAATCTTTGATAAATGTCTAAACCTTGGTTTGGACCCATCACTTCAACCAAGGATATAATAACCAATTTTGTGCAAGACACAAATTAAAACAATGAAAGGTTTAAAGCATCAAATACCTCTCACCCTCCTTTGTTAAGCTCCCCAAAAGTGAAGCCTTTAGCTTGAGACACACCTAGCTTTTCCCGAAAGCTTGATCTCCTCTTCTCTTTAAGAAGTTAATGAATCCTTTCTTAGTTGAACACTTGTCCCAAATTTCACTAATTATGGCTACCACATGCCATATACCAATACACGACTAGCATCGGTATGTAAGCAGTAACAAACCATAGTCATCAATATGGAAGATAACATGTAACCTCAAGTCTAAGGATTATATGCATGATTATGATCTAGATGATGAGATATTGACTAGTTGGTAATGGCCCATGTATCCATCATCTAACGACTCTGTTCAACTTACTCATCCAATGAGCATGCTTACATGTTGTCATGACATCACATGTTTGTAGCATGAGACTTACTACCTCTATACCAATAAGTATCTCATACTTATCATGGATGATAATAGAGGTGATGGTCTTCTAGATTAATGATGTCCTTATCAATAATCTAATGACTATAAACAACCTTTAAAGTATCTGATAAAAGGCAATCTGTCACCATATTCTCAAACTCTTTGAGAATAGACTCCCTTACAAAATACTTAAGGGACATATATAATTTTGATAAAAAGGGAAAACTCATTTAAAGAACATATATACTAAAACTAGTTAGGTTTTCATTTACATTCAAATTCATATGATGAGTGTAAGCTCTAGTGCATACATTGCTAACTATCTCCCACTTGCACTAGAGCTAATCTACAGTTAATCAATTTAGTATCTAAGACACATCTTCTAAAGATGAAAGTCTAATTATTGGTTGACTCATAGCTTTAGTCAATGGATCTACTGTGTTCCCAACTGACACAATTTTCTGCCTTGCATGTTCCAATGACCTTGTCTGAATACTTGCTTTTTGCCTTTATTTATGTTTAGATTTCCAGTGAGATCTAGATTCTTTTGCTAGAGCAATGGCTCCATTCCTTCACTAGTAGAGAGAAATTAGTGATTAAATGGAAGGAACCACACTTAGTTTTGTTAAAAATGTTAAATCTAAACACCTTTCATTTGCAGTATCTTATGCAGCAAAATACTCAGCGTCTACAATAGAGTCTGCAGTAATTCACTGCTTGGAACTCTTCCACTTTTGTGAATCTGTTAATCCTCAAATTATTTTCTCCATTTAGTCAAAACTAAATTCTTAGTGCTTCTTAAGTACCAAAGGCTAATCTTGACCATAATTCAGTAATCTCATCATGGATTGGATATATATATGTTAGTCATACCAATGGTACAAGTATCCCTTCTTAGAAACTGACATGTTAAACACTTCAACATCCTTCCAAATGTTAACTTTGGGGGGGACCTATTGGTCTCTTTCAAACTATCTTATAGATTTTAATTCCAAGAATATAGGTGATTTCTCCTAATTCTTGTGGAGAAAATTTGGGAAAAACAGTCTTTCACATTTAATGAGCATGCCAATTTTTATCAATTAATAAATGTCATCCATATTTATTACAAAGTAAAGTAAGTTCAGACTAACTCTATTGTACAGTAAAGTGAACTCCCACTAAGACTGTTGCACAGTAAAGTGAGTTATCATTAACACTATTGATAGTAAAATGCACTCCTAATAACCTTCTTGTATATTTATATTCATTTATGTTATTGAGGAAATCAAAAATATTTGATTACCCCATAAAAAAAATGAATCTAGTTCCTTGAAGTTTGCTTAAAACCATGGACGAATCCCTTAAGCTTGCACACTTTAGAATTTTCTTTAGGTTCTAAACCTTTAGATGATTCCAAGAAAATGTTTTCTCAATGTTTCCATCAAGAAAAGAAAAATTGACATCCGTATGTCAACTCTCATAATCTTAGTGAGCGGTAATCGCTAATGAAATTATGATGGATCTTAGCATAGCTTTGGAAGGTAGGTTACCTGACGTGAATCCTTTTTCCTCATACCAAAACATTTTTACTATAAGCTTTTCTTTGAATGCTATGACATCTCTATATGCACCAATCTTTCACTTGAAATTCCTTTTATCCTATAAGAATCACCCCTTAGGTAAATTTACAAGTTCACAGACTTAGTTCGAACACAAAGGCGCTAAGTTTCCGTCTGAACCATTCTATCACTTGAAATTTCTTTTATCCTATGGGAATCACCCTTTATGTGGATTTACAAGTTCATAGACTTGGCTTGCATACACATAATCCATTTAAATATCATAGCTTATACCATGTTGAAGAATCTATATCTCATATAGTTTCCTCAATCCTAGTAGGATCAACTCTTGATCAACTTCCTCAT
>CAOJBK010352452.1:0-11227 GCA_948294925.1 Codiaeum variegatum | reverse complement strand
TTAAGATCACTCAATTCTCATCAATGTCCTCAACCAACCTTATAAATGTGAAGATTTGAATAGTATTTATAGAGGTTGTTTGAATAAAATAACTGTTAGAGAGAAAGAAATAAAATAATTATAAACAGGCTTCCCAACAACTATATGTCAATCATAATATGACTGATTGATATTTTCTTTTTTGCTGGAAACTAGGCTTTTCAGTCATGTTAACTTCATAGCCGTTGGATCTCAACCAGATATGAAAAAGTTCAATAAGTTTAGTTTAGTTCATGCATTTAGTAAAAAAAAAATTCTTCCTTAACAAATAAGTGGCCTGATCAGTTAAGAATCAATGCATGAAAATTTTAATTTTATAAAAATGATTTGTCTCATGATTGAGAATGATAATACTGATCCATTTTACGTTTTAACTAACACGTGTCTTCTATTAGGCACCTAATGGATCCAGTTAGGTCACTAACACCTGTCACTTAGGTAGCTAATGATATGTCTTTTAATGTTGTTGAAGCCTAACTGTTAAAGGACCTAAGTACTTAGCTTTGACCTGCATAATTCATGTTAGTGAACTTTAACATATCAATCAGTTTTTTTATCATCAAAACTAGAATGCTAAACCATATGAGCGTAACAGCTGTGACTCCCCCAAACTCAACCTTTAGGTGCACAAGTGACTAAGGGGAGAATACACTTCAGATTTGAAATATTACAAAATAAAGTGAAAAGTACAAACTCTTATATGGATCAACCTTAAATGCTAAAGGAATTTGTAAGTTAAAATTTTTTTTAATAAATCTCAAATGTAAGATAATGTATGAAAATGGTTAAACAAATTTGAGATGGAGTTAATGCATGAAAAATTCTTTTCTATGATGATTGAGAAGTAAATGTTCAATAGACAAAAGGAATTTAGAAGATTAAATACCCTTTTGATTTTTCAGATTTTAAAAGCTTTCTTCTCAAATCATTAAATGCATGAACCACCTTCATTAATTAAAAGATTTGGTTATTTATAGAGGTTGAAGATGAAGGTGTGGTGTTTAGGGAGAAATTTTGAATTTCAAAAAGAGAAAAGGCATAAAAATATTTTTATCTTACAATAGTTATTTTCCTTAAAACACTAGGTCTATCTTCAACTGATTTGACAAGTCAAATAGACAAATGACTGAAAGGGATAGACTGTGTCAGATGAACAGTGTTAGAATGAGAAAATTTATTAAATGCTCCTAACATATTACCATTTGAGCCAACACTAAGAAGAATGTTTTGAAGGTTTATTTTTATGCAATCAAACGTATGTTGACACATTCATTTTGCTTCTAAAAGATGATTTTTGTCCTAAGGGAATTTCTTATGATATGCACAAGATCACATGAATAATAAACATGCCAAAAGGTGATCCATTTAACAATAAGACTAATAAAAATTTGTAAGATCTAAACTATCTAAATCTGAGTGAATCACTACTTCTGAATCTCCTTCAAGCAGGCTTAGATGCACTGCCTTCGGAACAAGTTAGGTGGCATCGCATTTAATAAGTATCTGCAACATTCAAAACACACAACATATCTGAAGTAAAGTAGTTTTGTTATCATCAAAATAAGATGGCTAAACTAGTTAGTCTAACAGATTCATCATGGGTTTTTTAGTTTCTTACTCTCTTCTCTTAATTTCTTATTCTTTTTTTGTAATCATCACTTGTCTACCTAGATTAGATAAGTATTTCTCATTTGTATGGATTAATTAACAATTTTACTAAATGAATGTTGAAGTTTTTCATCAAGTATTGCTTTTGATTTAAATTTTCTACATTTTATCCACTATTGCATACTTATTGATGTTATTGGTTGTTCATACTTTATTAAAAATAGAAAGTTTGAACCTAGAGCACTCAAAAGCATTTGGGTTTGTGTGTTTGCTAAAGATAGATGCACAAACACCTAGGGTTTTTGGTTTTCACTTAATCTCCATGAAAATTCTAATTGAATAGGATTGATAAGAGATTCCTCTTCTATTACTTGGAAACTAAGGGTTTAATCACTTGAAAAAGGGTTAAACCTAGCTTTAGTGGAAAAAACACACTTAATGATTGATTGAGATATCCATTAAGGTGTTACTTAATCTTACAATTTGAGTTAATATGAGTCAAAATCTAAGTAGACGCCTTTTATTCTTAATTATTTTATCTTAGGTCTTGCACTCTCTTACTTCTATTTAATTAGTTAATAGTTAGAATTTAAAGTTTTTAGTTAAAAATTAATCAAAAATAAATTATGAGATAGAAAATAAAATAGGAGATTGAGTTGGTGCTTGATTGATCAATTCAAATTTTCCCTTGGGAGAACGATACTGGGACTTATCCGGATTATACTACTTGTTACGACCCCGTGCACTTACAAGTGTTAGCTACGGAAGCTCATTACCTATTGATGTGAGTGTAGACAAAGCATCATCAAATCTATTTTGTGTCCTTGGAAGGTAGTGAAAGGATAAATTGTTGAAATTTGATGCCAATTGCTTGAGTCATTTATGATAAAGACCTATGCATTCTTCTCTGATTTTCCATTTGCCCAAGGCTTAATAGACTATTAGGTTAAAGTCCCCAAACACTTTAAGATTCTTAATTCCAATTTGAATGGTTGCTTCTAGCCCACAGATGCATGCTTCATATTAGCTTCATTATTGGCTACTTTAAAATCCAGTTTGATTGCAAGAGGTAAGATTTTACCAGGTGTTAAGAACACCATATGCCATAATCTTTGTTATTATATGTACCATCAAAGTATAATTTCCATGTTTCTTATTTAATGAAGAGGATGTCTTTATTAGAAAGTTTAAGTCTTATCCATTGGTCACCTATTAGAGCAGCGGCCAGTTGGTCTGTAATGATACAACCTTTAATTACTTTTTTTGGACATATTTCATATCATAAGTAGCTAGCACAACCATCCATCAGGCCATCTTACTGTTTAAGATAAGCTTTTCCATAAGGTACTTTAGTAGACTTTGACCAACAAGTGCATGCATGATATATGCTCCCAAGATAGTGTCTTAATTTATGGCAGACCCATACTAATGCCAAATAAAGCTCATATGTCAAAATCTTTTTGCTCAAGTAGTAGATAACATTCTCTTTATGAGTTTTAGTATCATTTTTTATCCGCATGATACCCGTAGCTTCTTAAGTAACTGATAAGTAAAGGAGGAGTGCTTGTTCATGCCTAGGAGGCTATAGGATATGAGAATTGAGAATATACTTTTTGATCTTTTCAAAGGCGCTTTGGCATTCCTCATTCCATTGCTTGAAGTAATTTGATAACTAGTAAATTATACATTATTTTATCCCATATTCTTGGTGAATTTTACTTGTTAAATTTAATGTGTTTGTTTTGGTGTTTTCATTCATTTCTAAGCAATCAATTAAATTTTGAAGCTAGGAGGAACTATTTCAAGGTTCAGGCTCGAAAGATGAAGAAAATTCGTAAAAATGGAGCGAAGAATGAAGGCTCAAGGTTGCCTCATAGCCTGGGAGATAGCCCGTGAGATTGTTTGAGAAATCGTAGGGCAGTAGTCTGTCATGGCTGGTGGCATGGGCTGTGATAGAGAAAACCTAGCCCATGGGAGTAGCAAGCCAAGGACGTGAGAAACAATAGCTTCTCACGATCCCCATCACAGCCCGTGACAAGGACCGTGATAGCTTACTACCTCTCACCAGACCAAGGGCAGAAGGCTTTCACGGCCATTGGCCCGGGCCGTGATAGAGAGAGGTTGGACCGTGGAGCAGCTAGACAAGGAGGTATGAGAAACAGTAGCTTCTCACGGTCCACGTCATGGGCCGTGACAAGGACTGTGAGAGCTTACTACCTCCCACTAGACAAAGGCACAATCACACAAAGGTTGTCATAGGGATGGGCATAGGCCATGAGAGTCACTTGTGATAGCACTCTAAGACCTATAAAGGAGCACAAAATTTCAAAAAAAAAGGAGAACTGGACTCTTGTGAAAAAACACTGGTCTAACTTCATTCAAAGTTGATATAGGGCTCTAGAAACTTGAGAAAACATATAGAGGAAGGCTTTTAAGGCTGGATTATGGATCATCATCCCAAATTGGAGCAAGGATTATAAGGATTTAGCTGAAATCTCATTGGGTTTTCATGAACATCATGGATTTATGCACTTTCTTACCTTTTTCTTGTTCTTTTGATTTCATTATGAACTAATTACATTTATCTATCTAGATTAGAAAAGTATTACTCAATTCTATGGATTGATCAATGATTATTCAATGAATGTTTATGATTTTCATTAAGTTTAACTTTTGATAATTATTTTTCTGTAAATCAATGACAAAAGCAAGCTTGTTCTTAATTTGTGTTGCTTAGGCTTTACGAAAGATAGAGAGTTTAAACCTAGAACATTCAAAAGCTTAATAGGTTTATTGTGTTTGCTAGAGATTGATTCACAAACTCCTAGTGTTTTATATATTTTTCTTTGATCCTTCATGTTGTTTCTAATTGAATAGGATTGAGAAGAGATTCATTTCCTATTACTTAGAAATTAGGGGTTTAATTACTTGAGAAATATTTAAACCCAATTTTGTGAAAAATCCCACTTAATGATTAATTGACATATTCATTGGTTTGTTGATTCAAAGTACAATTTTAGTTAATACGAGTCGAAGTCTAGGTAGATGCTTTAATTCATCTTAATTTCTAGATTTGATTTTTGAATTCTTTAGATTTTGTGAAGTGCAAGTTCAGAGTTTAAAGTTTTCATAGTTTTAAAATTAGTTCACTAAATCTAACGATTATTGTGAGTTAGACAATAGATTAGAAGATTGAGTTGGTGCTTGATCGAATAAACCAATAAATCCCTTAGGAGAACGATATCGAGACTTGCTAATTTTAGCACTTGATACGATCTCGTGCCCTTGCGGGTGTTGTGGCTAAACGTGATCAAGTTTTTGGCGCCATTGCCGGGGGATTTTGTTCTTTTTTTTTATGATCAATAGTAGTAATAAATCCGACGCTATTGATTTTGCCTTTATTTTCTTTGTATTTAATTTTGTTTTTCTTGGATCTATTTCAGGTTAGTGTATGACCAGAGCTAGCTCATCTCAATTGCACCCCTATAACTCCGAGATTCAACGAATTGGGTGGTAGCCATGTAGGTTAGCTCTAGAAGGAGGTGATCCAATTCCGGAAGAAGTTGATAATCTATCGATTCAAGAAATGAAAGAGGGTGCTCTGGAAGTGAAGTTAGTAAACATTGAGATAGAGATGGAAGGAAATCAGGGTAGAAATAATCTTGGTGGTAACAGGAATAGATGTGCCATAGGAGATGGCAATAAGAATGGAAATAGGAATGGCAATGATCCTCAAGTGCAGAGAACCATGCAAAACTTCGCACAAGGAGATCTAAATAATGTTTGAGGTCCGATTAGAAGGCCATCGATGGACTCCAACAATTTTTAGATCAAGTCATCCATTATCCAGATGATCCAAAACTCCTATTAGTACAGAGGTTTTGGTCATGAAAATCCTCACACCCACTTAGATGAGTTCATAGAGATTTGTGATATGTTCAAGAAGAACGGGATGTCAAAGGATGCTATAAAGCTGAGGTTGTTCCCATTCTCCTTGACGGACAACCTGAAGAAGTGGCTGAAAACTTTTCCCACCGGAAATTTCATAGCTTGGGAGCAATTGGCGGTGGCTTTTCTCGAGAAGTACTTTCCCCTAGCAAAGACTGCCAAGCTCCGTCAAGAAATCTACTCTTTTACACAGTCGAAGGGGGAATCAATTTATGAGGGCTGGGAAAGATTCAAGGACTTGCTGCTTAGATGTCCACATTATGGGTTTTAGTTGTGGCAACAGGTAGAGAGCTTCACCAATGGTCTAAATTACAACAATAGGCAACTTTTGTTGGCATCTGAAAGAGGA
This sequence comes from Codiaeum variegatum, assembly GCA_948294925.1. Taxonomy (NCBI): domain Eukaryota; kingdom Viridiplantae; phylum Streptophyta; class Magnoliopsida; order Malpighiales; family Euphorbiaceae; genus Codiaeum; species Codiaeum variegatum. The sequence goes on along the minus strand of CAOJBK010352452.1, from coordinate 5,283 downwards.
TCATTTGAGTCAAAGACACCATAAGAGGTGTCGGAGCTTATTGAAGAAATGTCTCGGTCCTATTATAAGTAGTTACCCAACCCACGTGATTAACCAAGGCTAAAGACATAGGGCATTCATTCCATAGACGGTGTCACATCTCTGACAGCTTAAATTGAACCTTTAAATAAGAAGTTTGATGTGTTTACCTCGGGCACTTTGAGGCAAAAAGTGATGATTTGTGAGAGTTGTGGTGGTGATCACCAATTGCAAGAGTGTAACATGCTGGGTTCTTATGGTTCAAGCAGCTCAAGTGGGGGCCAAGAGAAAGTTAACTATATAGGCAATATACAGGGGGGAGGTAACAACCCTTATTCAAACACATACAATCCTAGGTGGAGAAATCACCCCAATTTTTCTTAGAGGAACAACAACAAGCAGAGGGTTACTCCACCTGGATTTCAACCAAGAGCCCCTATACAATAACAAGCCCCCCCATCGAAGTAAAGCAATGTGGGGGAAATATTAAAAGAATTTATGATAGCTATTGACAAAAGATTTCAAGCATAGGATGTCATCAATAGGAATAACCAGGCCTCACTATAGAAACTTGAGACCCAAATAGGTCAGATTGCTAAAATGATGAGTGAGCAATAGCTAGATACGCTACCTAGCAACACCGAGGTGAACCCCGGGAGGGGAGTTGAAGGCTACAAATTTAATGAGTGGTAAAACGGTGGAGAGTGTAGTGGAAGAGAAAAAAGATAAAGAGGGGAAAGAGGATGAAGAACCTCACCATGTTGAGGTAGAGGTAGAAGTTGAGAAACAAAAGGGAAATAAGCAAAAGGAGCTACCAAAAGAACCTATATCGGTCAAGGAGTACAAGCCAAGGGTACCATATCCGACATAACTATAGAAGCACTGTTAAGACGTAAAATTTGGTAAGTTTCTTAAAGTGTTTAAGAAACTTCATATTAACATTCCCTTCGCCGAAGCTCTCGCACAAATGCCCAAGTATGCAAAATTTTTGAAAGAGCTTATCTCTAACAAGGGAAAGCTCGAAGAAGTATCCATGGTGCATTTATCTGAGAAGTCTTCAAAAATAAATCAGAGGAGGTTGCCAAAGAAATTACAAAACCCTAGTAGTTTCAATATTCCTTGTTTCATTGGAAATCTTTAAGTTAAGAAGGCATTGGCAGACTTAGGGGCTAGTATTAGTGTAATGCCTTACCATGTTTTTAAAAAGCTTGCTATCGGGGAACCAAAGATAACACAAATAACAATTCAACTTGCGGATAAATCTATCATTTCCCCTAAGGGGATAATTAAGGATGTGTTAATCAAGGTTAGGGAATTCACATTCCCGATTGATTTTGTTTTATTGGAAATGGATAATGACATGGATATCTCTTTAATTCTAGGAAGACCATTCCTAAATACCGCCCATGCCATCATAGTTATCCATAAGGTTACCCTCACCATAAGGGTGGGTGAGGAGAAAGTGATTTTTTATGTTACCGAAGCCATGAAACACCCTTTAGTTTTTTATGATGAGGGAACATGTGAGGATCTATGTGAGTGTGAGTCCCTCAATTTTATTACTAATTTTACTTTCAAGGACCCCTCTTAAAAGGTGTCTTTTGCTGGAACAGGTAGAGAAAGAGGACTTTGAAGCAATAGAGGAGTTAAAGTACTTAGAGAGTAATGGTTACATAGATAGAAAAAGGGCATATGAACTAATCGAGATGTCCCATGAGAAAAAAGTAAGACCTTCCATAGAAGTCCCCTTAGAGTTAGAGCTTAAGGAACTACCAGAAAATTTGGAGTACACCTTCTTGGGGGAGGAAAGACAACTCCCAATCATCCTAAATGCTAGGCTATCTTAAGAGAAAAAGAAAAGTTAGTGGATCTTTTTAAGAACTACAAGAGAGTGATTACCTGGAAAATAGCTAACATCAAAATGATTAGCCCATCCTATTGCACCCATAAGATTCTTATGGAGGATGAGTACAAGACAGTGGTACAACCACAAAGAAGGCTAAATCCCAAAATGAAAGAGGTAGTCAAGGCAAAAGTGATCAAACTCCTTCAAAATCATCTATCCCATTTCAAATAGCTCATGGGTGAGTCTGGTACAAGTGGTGCCTAAGAAAGGAGGGATGACAGTTGTTGCAAATAAAAAAGATGAGTTGATCCCTCAAAGAACAGTAACCAAGTGGAGAGTTTGTATAGACTATCGAAGGTTGAATGATGCCACCCGCAAGGATCACTTCCCACTACCTTTCATTGATCAAATATTGGAGCAGTTGGTCAAGCATTCTTTCTACTATTTCTTAGATGGTTTGTTGGGATACTTTCAAATCCCCATTGCACCAGAAGACCAAGAGAAGACCACTTTCACCTACCCCTATGGAACTTTCGCTTATAGGAGAATGCCCTCCAGTCTTTGCAATGAATCGCTACATTTCACTGGTGCATGACATCCATTTTTAATGACTTAATTGAGGATATCATGGTGGTTTTCATAAATGATTTCTCCATCCATAGAGATAGCTTTGAGTGTTGTCTTGCTAATTTAGAGTGGGTGTTAAAGAGGAATGAAGAAACACATCTTGTACTCAATTGGGAGAAATGCCACTTCATGGTGGAAGAGGGGATAGTTTTAAGGCACAAGATTTCGAAAAATGGCATCGAGATGGATAGGGACAAGGTGGATACTATGGAGAAGCTTCCCCCTCCTTCAAATGTTAAGGGCATAAAGAGCTTTCTTAGGTATGTGGGCTTATATAGAAGATTTATCAAAGACTTTTCTCAGATTGCTCAACCTCTCACTAGGCTTTTGAAGAAAGATATGGAGTTTGTTTTTGACAAGGAATGCTTGGTTGCCTTTGAAACATTGAAGGAGAAACTTATCCATGCTTCCATCATGGTAGCACCAGATTGGGAGTTTCCATTCGAATTGATGTGCGATGCAAGTGACTATGTAGTGGGAGCTATTTTAAAGAAACAGAGAGATAAGCATTTTCAACTAATCTATTATGCTAACAAGACTCTCAATGATGTAGAAGTCAATTATACCACCACCGAGAAAGAACTTTTAGCGGTCGTGTTCACCTTTGATAAATTCTGCCCTTATCTCATTTTGTCAAAGGTAGTGGTTTACACAGACCATTCGGCTTTACGATATCTCTTTTCCAAAAATGACATAAAGCTGAGACTTATTCGGTGGGTGTTGTTGCTCCAATAGTTTGATTTGGAGATTCAGGATAAGAGAGGAGCTGAAAATTTGGCAGCAGACCACCTATCAAGGTTGGAAAATCTAGAGCTTGAAAATCTAGAGGAAAAGGAGATTCAAGACACTTTCCCGGATGAAAAACTCTTTACAATGGTCCATGACAACTTCCCGGATGAGCAACTCCCTGAAATGGTAAGTCAGGTATGTGAATCTACTCATTTCTCTACTACTCCTTGGTTTACCAACTTAGCAAATTATCTTGCTGCGCAGGAACTCCCAAAAGGTCTAACTTTTAAAAAAAATAAAAAGTTCTTTTCTGACCTAAAATATTATTTTTGGGATGACCCTTTCTTATATAGATTGTGCAGTGATCAGTTGGTCTGGCGTTGCGTAACTTGGCCAGAAACTATGCAAATATTGGATCAATACCATGGGGTATGCCCGGAGGAAATTTTGGTCCAAATCGGACCACTCATAAGGTGTTGGTGGCCAGATTCTATTAGCCCACCATCTTTAAGGATAGCTATGTTTGGGTAAGAAAGTGTGACATATGCCAAAGGTCAGGTAATATTTCTTCCCGTAATGAAGTGCCCCAAACCGGTATTCTTGAGTGTGAAGTTTTTTATGTTTGGGGCAATAACTTCATGGGACCCTTTCCCAGTTCTTTTGGTAACAAATACATTATTGTGGCTGTGGATTACGTGTCACAATTGGTAGAAGCACAAGATCTACCCACAAATGATTCTAGGGTGGTTGTTAAGTTTTTGAAAAAGTTATTTTGTCACTTTGGTATGCCCAAGGCAATCATTAGTGACAAAGGCACACTTTTGCAATGCATTATTAACCACAGTTTTTAAGAAATGTGGTGTCTTTCATAAATTTGAAACCCTCTATCACCTGCAGACAAGTGGGCAAGTTGAGAATTCTAATCAAGAGATCAAAAGAATCCTCGAAAAGTCTATAGAGTGCAATAGGAAAAACTAGGTTAAGAAATTAGATGGAGCTTTATAAGCTTGTCGAACTGCTTATAGAACCCCGATTGGAATGACTCCCTTTAAACTTGTCTATGGTAAGGCTTGTCATCTCCTTGTAGAACTTAAGCACGAGGCCTATTAGGCCATAAAACATATGAACCTTGATTTACTAGCTGCAGATGAGAAGAGGAAGTTGCAAATCAATGAGCTTGGCAAATTGTGACTTCAAGCCTATGAAAATTCAAGAGCATACAAGGAAATGACCAAGAAATGGCATAATTCAAGTATTAAGCAACGAAGTGAGTTCAAGATTGGTGATAAGTTATTGCTTTTTAACTCACGCTTAAGGTTATTCCCGGGAAAGTTGAAATCTCGGTGGTCTGGTCCTTTCACTATGAAAGAAGTATTTCCCTATGGTGCGGTTGAACTAAGTCATCCCGAAAAGGGTGACTTTAAGGTCAATGCCCAAAGGCTAAAACTGTATTTGGGTAGAGAGGAAATCTTTGCGGTTAGAGAGGTATGGTACCACCAAGAGGATGGGGCAAAAAAGGAAGTACCTAAGAAGGTAAAGGGGAAGCAAAAGTTAAAGCACAAGAAAAGAACTAAGGTATGGCTTCCTAAATCCATTATAGAGTCGTGTTTAAAGTATTTAAACACAAAACTACATGGCATGACTAAGATGACATTTTTTATCTTGGAAAATATTGGTGCCATGGAGTTTATGATGCGGTACAAGAGGCGGGGTGATAACCCCACCTAATTTCCAGCTAATAAAATGTTAAAGAAACACTGAATGGGAGGCAAACCATTAATCATTTAAAATTTTCTTACTTTTACTTTATTTTTTAAATTTCTTGTATTTTTGTTTTGTGATATTCTTCACCTTGTTCTATTGTGGTTTCGTTGTGAAACCACAACAAGATTGACCTAGCTGTGTAGCTTAATTCTCGAACTTCATAGCTTGGATGATTATTTATGGAAGGCTAGATTCATCTATTTCTGGGTAGTATTTCTTTCCCCGCTCTTATTTTCATTTTCTCACACATTGGGGACAATGTGTGATTTAAGTGAGTATGTGTGTATGTGTGGGTGTGT
>CAOJBK010351986.1:0-18946 GCA_948294925.1 Codiaeum variegatum | reverse complement strand
ACATCTAGCAACAAGTTGGTAAAATTCAGTAGTATACTCCTCAATTGACTTCGTACCTTGCCTCAGTTGTTGTAATCGTTGAAACATCAATCTCTGGTAATTGAAGGGTAGAAACATCAATCCCAGGAACAAATCTTCTCTTTCCCCATCCGAGCCCTCGTCAATTTTTTTTGTTGCCACCACGCAGTTGCTCTATCACGAAATCGGGTGGCGACAAGAGAAACACGCCTGTCTTCTAGGACTCCCTTAAATTCGAAAATCTCTTCTACAACAGCAATCCAATCCAGAAATTCCTCAGGTTGCAGTCTTCCCCAGAACTCGGGTATTTCAGTCCGCATCCCTAAGTCCCATCGCCTACGGTCATCCTCTGCGACATCTCTTCTGGGCTAAACCCGCTGTTCCTATAACTCGGCATCTGCCGCGCGCCCTAATCCCGCTGTGGGATTCATCTGCTCTATCATCTGAGCCAACCGATCCATCAATTGCTCGGACCGCCTGTCGAACATCTGATTCAGGCTTTGAGCCAGTCGATCCTCTAATCGCTGCTCCATCTGATCCAGTTGTTCCTGATTGTAAACATCTAGAATATTCCTCTCGCGTCTGGGTGGCATAATCAAGCTCCGATACCAAACTGATGCAGCGGAATAATCACAAACGAATACAGATAAATAAAAGACCTGTTGATTCTAAGAATATCCAGGAAATTTATGCAACCCAGAGAATCTCTCCTAGGAAAAATATTATTAAAACTCAAAAACCCTCGTTCATAAGTCTTATGTGACTTATTTATAGTAAAACAGGAAATCCTAAATAGAACAGGAAACCCTAAACAAAACAGAATTAAAATTCGAAATTCAAAATAATAATAAAAAATAGAAAAACGCCAATTTGAGGGCCTAAACGACCGAATTTGGCCGAAAAAGGGTGGACCACACAGCCAAAGGCAGTGATTTATGTTCATTGGGCCGTTTCCAATGAGATTGGGCCCAAAAAACACAAAAATCTAACACTCAGAACTTTTGCCGCAATTTAGGCCTTAACGCTGAAATTGGGCCTAACGCCCCTTGCGGTCCAGTTTCTTCATGAACTTCAGTTCCGCTTCTAATTCTGCATCAATTAGCATCTCTAATTAACCAACCTCCTCCCGCTCGGCTAGGATTCCTTTACTACACCCATCCATATTAAACTTATAACAATCCTCAATAGGAGGATTCCACCTAACTAAAATCTCCCTTTTATTCCCAATTATGTCACCAATCTCAAAACCTTTATCAAAAGCATCAAGGGCCTCTTTATAAAAAATATTAATTAATCTAATCTTAACAAAAAGATCATGGCTTTCACTCCCAAAAATCTCCGTACACCTCCATTTCCAAATCCACCAAACAACCAAACCAAACAAAATATGCCAATATTTAAAACCATAACCCAAGTCCCTTCTTTGAAGATTAGCAACAAGCCAATCTTGTAAAGAAAGAGAAGTATCAGAAATGTAGAGATGAGATGACATAAAAGATAAACAAACCTGACTCGCTTTAGGAAAATCTCGCAAGACATGAGTGATAGATTTAGGGCCAAGATTTCATAAACTGCAAAATGTCAACAGTAGTGAAACCTCGCATATACCACTTCAAATTAGTCATAATTTTGTTATGAGATGCTAGACACAAAAATAGCAAATTCTCTAAGTCATATTAAGCTTCCAAATGAGACACCGCATCACACTATCATGCCCATTATCATAAGATAACGAGATAGATAAGTTGATTTAACTGTAAAGTTGCCATTAGAAAAAAGTGGCTAGCCCAACCTATCTTGCTCCTGTGAGTTCACATCCACTACTGTCGCCTCAATAAGAGTTCTAATATCAAGAGGAATGAAATCGATAAGAAAATTCCAATTCCAAGAACCCTATGATAACCAATAATCAACCACCATTTTAAATTGTTCCACCAAAGGCACTTCCTAGTGTTCTTAATAAAAAAAATACCAGATTTTTCAAAATTTACTTTTTGGCCTGAAGCTGGACAAAAAGTATTCATAACACTAATAATAACTTCCATTTGGTCCAAAGAGGCTTCCGCAAATAGAACAATGCCATCTGCAGAGAAGAGATGAGAAAGTAAGGGTCATTTATGGGAAACATTGATAGGCTTCCAACTGCCCATTTGCACCGCCTGAAGAGCTAATCTTTCAATGCATAAAGAAAACAAATAAGGGGAAATTAGGTCTTCCTGTCTCACCCCCATAGAAGAAGAGAAAGTTCCAAGTTGCTTACTATTCCAAAGAACAGCAGATGAAGATGAAACACAGGCCATTATGTTACGAACCCAACTATCATCAAACCTAATAGCCACCAAAGTATCCTTAATAAAGTCCCAAGAGAGACGATCATAAGCCTTTTCAAGATCTAATTTAATAATCATATGGCCTTTCCCTGTACATTTATTATGAAGAGCATAAACCACTTCTTGAAATATCACAACATTATCAGCAATCTAATGGTCTGGAACGAAGCTACTCTGTTTCAGACTAATCATTCAAGAAAGAGCTTCCTTTAAATGATCAACCATAACTTTGGTGATGAGCTTGTATAATACATTGCACAAACTAATAGGACGCATTTGCTTAAGGCTCTCCAGATTTTGAATCTTCAGAATCAAGCACATAAGAGTAGCAGCACAAAGTCAATAACAAATTTACCCACCACAGACCAAGTCTTCTAATAAAATTCAATAATGAACCCATCAAGCCCTTAAGCTTTATTAGGAGCCATGCTGAAGATTGCCTTGTGGACATCTGTAATAGAAAAATGATTAGAAAACATATCTATAATATTCTGATTAAGAATAGGAAACATAATAGGAATGTTAACACAAGAGTGAGTAGAAACATCTGTTTCCTTAGAATATAGAGAACTATAAAAATACTGAACCATATCACACAATGCTTTCTCTTCCCAAATTTGATAGCCATCTGAATCTTTAAGACCCTTAATAGAGTTTTTACTACGTCTGATGAAAGTATATAAATGGAAATTCTTGGTATTATGATTCCTTGATTTCTAATACCAAAAGGTCTCCTTCTATGAGAGAAAATTTTCAAGTCCCTGTTTTAATTTAGCCTCCAAATCTAAGAGACTAGAATTAAGTTTTTGAGAGAGAGCAATCTGAATCCCATCAATTATAGCTAACCGCCTTTTCCTTTTAAAATTGTTTCCAAATTCCTTAACATTCCATTTCCTTAAGTCTTCAGCAACTTTCATAGAATTCTCTAAAACATTCAAATTGTTGTCCCATCCATTCGCCACAATCGACACAGAATTAGGATGAGAAAATCAAGAAGAAAGAATTCTAAAAGGCTTAGGATGCACCACACTCGTGTCTCTGTGAAGACAAATTTTGATTAGGTAATGGTTTGATTTGAACTGAGGAAGATGTTGAACTGAAGTTTTATGAAAATTATAGCACCATTTAGCATTGCATAAAGCTCTATCCAAACGAGCTGCTTTATAACTATTAGTCCCATCAGCTCAAACCCAAGTGAACCGATTCCTAGAAATATGCTTATCCATCAAGCATTCTCTATCAATCCATTCAACAAACCTTGTGTTGAGAGTATGATGAAAAGAGACAGAATTACCCACCTCATCAACTGAAACTATTGAATTAAAGTCCTCGACAGTTAACCATGGAGAAGAGAGGTCAATATTTGAATGACAAAGAGTTTTCCACAACTTTTAATGCAAAGAAGAATTCGAACTTGCATACACAACCGATAAAAGCCAAGGACCATTATAATCAATGGCACAACTATGAATGAATTGGGGATCTGTAAAGAACACATTCACTGAAACATTATCCTTCCAAAATAACCAAATGCCTCTATTATATCTAAGAGCTTCCACACTTACCCATTTGTCAAAGCAAAACTTTCTGCAAATTTTGTCAGCTACACTGCCACTAGCCTTGGTTTCAAAGAGAGCTGAAATACAGGGGCTAAGTATCTTTAACACAGACTGAAGAGCATTGTGAAAGGAGCAAGAACCAACTCCTTGGCAGTTCTAATAGATTAAAATCATAAAAAAAAAGAAAAAGAAAAATATGTAACAGAATAGAAAGCATACCCTCGAACAAAGAAACAAACAAATGAGGGACAACAATTAGTTAATAGCTCCCCTCTCCATCCACACATCAACCTTCTTAAGAGGTGCCTTCAATTCTTCATTAAAAAGAGTATCACCATCACTTTCATTAGTCGAATCCTCTTCCTAAAAATTTGCATTTGCACTCTGGGATCATCTATATAAGGAAAGGAATTGTTGGGATGTTGAGCATGAAGTTGTGGTGAATTTGTACTTGGTACAATTGCTTATTGCGGAATCCAATGTTGAACAACTATAGTAACCACTGCCGAAACATCTTTTTGCCCATACACCACTGTTTGTTCACTTGCCTCTGTAGCTTTGTGGTGGATGTTTGGTTGACATCGAATTACAAGGGAGATAAGCTAACCATTCACAACCTTAAAATTCAAGGGATTTTGTTGAAAGTTTTTTCCCAGAACGATAGCGTTTGAGCTCGATGAATTCTATTGAATATTTAGCCCAAAATGACAGTGCTTGAAATTGAAGGCAAGCGCTGGTTATTACTCTTCGAAACAATGACATTAGGTCATTTACCCTTTGCCTGCAAAGAATTGAGCCGCATATTCTTGTTTCCATTATCCACTTAAGCAATTTGGCCCTAGCCCACATCAACCCCATCTGCCAACTCATTATTTAACCCAACTTCACTTTCTTCATTTAAAACATTAAGAATCTAGCCTTTTACCCATTTTTATGAAAATTTTCCTACCCGCTTATTACTCCAGTGTTCTGAAAATTAGGCGCTTTATTCATGGTATTTTCTTATTTGAATCCAATTTAGGATTCTTACACACCTTACTTTTACCAACATCCATGGGCCAAAATTTTCTAAAATTTCGAGATTTATCTCTAATTCACTTTCCTTATCTTTCTGTGCCACTTTCTCCAGTACTTCTCTACCATCGGCGATAGTTTCTGCCATGTTCTTCTTGATTGATAGACACCCAGTTTGCTTATGACCATATAGTCCATGAGATGAATCCCTTCATACTCCAACCTTTGACCTTACATCTCAACTTGAACTTGGATAACATAGGTTTACTCAAATCAATCTCTACACAAATTTGTGCATATTTCTCTTGAGTTGCATTAAGAGATTTATTGTCAATGTGAATAGGTTTTCCAATCATACCACCGACTTCCATGAGGAATCGTTCATCGTAATACTCAATAGGTAAATAAGGTATTCTAACCCAAACCATAATATGATTTAGCAACTTTCCTCTAGATAAAATGCCATTGACAAACAGTGAGATAATGGTCCACTATCATCCAAGGACCTTCAAACAATACATAATCATAATCATCCTTACTTTCGAATCGAGCAAGAAAATAATCATTTCCAAAGCAACTACCTCCATTGGGGATTTAGGGTTCCACATGGCTCTCAACCTCTTCTCCAAAGTACTTAAATCCTACTGAATGGTCCATTAATTTGACAATCAACGCTCTCTTCCATGGGCGCCTAAGTTGGTCCTTCTCCATCTTACTAACCCTCACAGTGGGGTGTTCCTCATCAGATTCATCCTCATCTTCATCTGAGATGGGATACTCCTCATCAAGTGAATCCCTATCATTGAGCCCCATTAAAGTATCTCTAAAAGAACGAACCTGTTGCGTTTCCTCTTTTCACACTTTATCTCCCCCGCATCTGTACCCATAGGTGTTTCCTTTACCTGAGTCTCGTCCATTTCATTATCATCGTTACCAACATTCTTAACTTTTTTATTGATACACTTAAGCAAATCAATTTCTTCAGTTGATCGACTTGTTTTCACATAGAGAGAGTCTTGCATTTTCATACTCCCAACTTTAGTGATAAACCATTTTTATATTATTTTTATTTGTTTCTCTTAGACCCTGTACCCTTAAAGTAGAGGTAAAGTTGATATTGTTGGGAGACATTTTTTCTATTGGGAATTGATAATATGCATTAGTGAAAATTTGGACTGACTGATGATATTCGGTATGAGAGTAAGGGTGTATTTGGAAAATAATTTTTAAACTGGGCTAAATCAGGGATAAATTTAGCAATTATGTAAAATTAATATGTGGTTTGTATAATATTGAAGAAGAACTAAGTTAATATCGGTCTAGGGTTCGAATCTCAGAGAGCTCTGGAATTGATAAAGAAAGGCAACAGGCTTTTCCCTCTTTTCAAAATACCGTTTTTGTTTTTCAAACCATATTTTGATTTCAACCAAGCAAACCTCAATTCAATCCTTTGTTTGTTTGTTCTCAGTTCAGTTCAATGGAAGAAGAAGAAGAATCATTAGCCGGAATTAGGGTTTCACAGTTTGATTACTCAATAGAGAATCACTTCAAAGCAATGAACTTGATTTCTAAGCTTTGCGGTGAAGAACTTAAGAGTGATTCACTTGATGAAGTCGAAATTCAACGCATTTCTTCCTCAATTACTTTCTTAAAGTCAGTAATATGTTCTTTTTCTCAAATTACTTTTTTTTTTGCCGAATTTTTCTCAAATTACTTTGAATGTTTTGTGTTGTAAATTTTAATTTTTGATTTGGAATTTTGCTTGCTTGTAATCAGAGAATGGAGGCATTATAGTTATGAACCAAGAACAGTTAGATTTGCTGCTTGTGAATTTGAAAATTCTCAGGGAAGAAGTTTTCTTGGTGAAGTAAATTTACCTCAGTTTTCATCAGCAACAGTTCCTAAGGTACTATATATTCAAGCGAAGGCCCTGCTGTATGGATATTTTTCCAATTTTTTCTTTGTTCTCTTTATTTGATTTTACTTTCTCTGCTCTGCAGATATGGATATAACACTGGAATTTGTTTTGGTTTGGTGCTGTTGCAGAAGGAAGCACTACATGAAACCACGACATCTTCTGAATCTAGGTATGAATTTAGTTATCTTTATTTATTTATTGATTGATTGATTGATTATGTGCCTGTCTTAGTGTTCAAATTTTATTGCATTGCAAAGTGGTGCATTTTACTGAATGACGTACTGATAGCATGCATGAATGATTTTCTTAGTTAACAATGTTTTCCGAATTTTAATATTTTCCGGGTTTATTTTTTGATGAAGCATCCAGTTTGTTCATTAAATAACTTTGCTAAGTACTTGTTCATATATTCTACTTTCCTTCTTATTGCAGCAAAGACTTTGTGATGAATGTTGGAGGGTCTGTTTGGGCATTAGATTGGTGTCCTAGTTCAGATGAAACACCTAATTCTCACATCAAATGTCAGGTATTTAGTTCCTTTGTCTTTTCTCTCCTCACTACGCCCCTTCTTTTCCCATCCTTTCTATTTGGTGGAAGTTGATCCCTATTACATGAGCTGTAATTATTTGATATTGCATGGAACTACAGGATATCACTGATGCCTCTGAATATATTTTAGTTCATTCCATATTGCTACATGGATTAGAAAAAGGAACGTCTTAACAAAAAATATAGACTTCAAGCCTTGAAATTTTTTATAATTACACACCTGGCCATGGTTACGTTAGTTATTTCCTAATAACATGAGTAACTATATAACAATTTGAGGCATATCCATAGTTAACTATATTTCTTTCATTGATATTTTTAGCTGTTTTAAGAATTCATTTATTTTTCTATATATTATTGTTATTATTTTCTTGGCTGGTGAGGGGTGTTAGGAAATATCTTGGAGATTTGATTTGATGAGTTGTGTATGATATGTTAGTGATTATGTAATTGATTAGGAACTTGATTCTAGGGATTAGCTTTTATATATGGCTAGTTAGCTTGTATGTATATAGTACCTTGTATACCTATTTTAATTAACTGAAATACAACGTAGAGTGCTATGTTACATGATATCAGAGCCTCTCTAAGAATTCTTTAGATTTTCTTCTGCCTTAGTGAGCAGAAAATGAAGTTTTTCTGTGTTTTGTAACTCTGCCCAAGTGAGCAGAGGGCTGCCACTTCTAGTTCACCTGTCTAGGTTTTGAAAATTCGTTGCCCAAGTGAGCAAATATGAATTCTTTCTTAGTTTTGCCTCTGTCCCAGTGAGCAGAGGGTGGGTTTGCTTTAAGTTCAGTTCTGCCCTTGTGAATAGATTTTGTTATAGGCATTTTCTGTCCAAGTGAATAGAGGTGCAAGTGTTGGGTCACCCTTGGGAGTGATTGATTGTTTCTTAATTTTCTGCCCGAATGAGCAGCAAGAGATTTATCATGTGTTTTAGTCCTGCCCTTGTGAGCAGGGGACTGAGGTTCGTGGTTAACCATTTTAGAGTATATGTTCTCACTGCTGGCACCAAACCATATCTACTTCTCTATACTGCAGAAAAGTGTTGCATTTTCATCTTGGAGCGTGGGCAACGGATGAATTTTAATTGGCACAGTTATGGTTCTCTTAAGTCAATGGGAATGAGTGAATTATATGTGTAACAAGCTGGGCATGATAAATATCTATGCACTAGCTTGAGGGGGAGTGTTAGGAAATATCTAGGAGATTTGATTTTATGAGCTGTGTATGATATGTTAGTGATTATGTAATTGATTAAGAACTTGATTCTAGGGATTAGCTTTCATATATGAAATACAATGTAGAGTGCTATTTTACAAGGGGAATGTAGGGAAATACAGGGTATGTTTTGCCCTTGAGATTGAGAAGTTTCTTTTTTTTTTTAAGTGATAACATCATCTGCTTTGCTGCATGCATGGTTGAAAATTGAATTTATAAAACAGTTTGTACACTCATGTTATTATCTTATGTTTTTGGCTCACTTTCTGTGTCCTTATTTTTTTGCTCTCTAGTTTGTTGCTGTTTCCGCCCACCCTCCGGATGATTATTATCACAAGATAGGTACTTTGCTGTCTGGCAGAGGTGTTGTTCAGATATGGTGCGTTCTAAATGTCACTGGAATTGAGGAGGAGGAACTACCTCCAATAAAAAGGCCAATAGGAAGGCCTAAAAAGAAGCGTACTGAAGAATCCCCCAATTGTGAAGCCACAAAGGAGAACTCTAGTCAACTCAAGAGGCCCAGAGGTAGACCTAAAAAGCAGAAAATAGGAGAATCTCCCAATGGTAAAGCCACACAGGAAAACTCTCCTCAACTCAAGAGGCCAAGAAGCAGGTTTAGAAAGCTGCTACTAGAAGAATCTCCTAATGGTGAAGCCACAATAGAGAACTCTACTCAATGCAAGATGCCAAAGGTTAGACCTGGAAAACAGCAAACAAAATCATCTCCCAATGATGAAGCCGCACAAGAAAACTCTACTCAACTCGAAAGATTGAGAGGCAGGTCTAGAAAACAGCAAATAGAAGAATCTCCAAATGGTGAAGCCACAAAGGAGACCTCTACTCAATGCAAAATGCCAAAGGGTGGACTAGGAAAACAGAAAACAGAATCATCTCCCAATGATGAAGCTACAAAAGAGAAATCAAATCAATCTAAGAGGCCAAGAGGACAACATAAGAAGACAATTAATGCAAATGAATCTCTTGACAGTTTAGATTGCAACAGCTATCATGTTAAACCTCTTGATGTGCAGTATGGGGAAGGCTCATCCCAATTGCATGTTATGGAAGGAGTGTCTGCAAATTCGCAAGAGCCAACCATAAAGAAAAACAAGGGCAAACAGCAAAAACGTTATACCAAAGATATCATGTCTGAATATAATTTGGATCCTGAAGCAACTAAGCAGAATAGAAGACCAAAAAGTAAGACAAGGGCTAGTGATAAATGTGCTGGTGTTGTTTGCCCTCCAGTATTGACTGAAAATACAGATGATCAATCTTCCACTATGAACTGCCAAATAGACAAGAGCTGTGTACAGGATCTAGCAGTGCTTAATCATGGTTTAGATAATGTTTCTCAGAATATTAAATCCGTTCCTTGTTCCGTTCCAAAGGATGTTGCGTTACCAAGAGTTGTTATATGCCTAGCTCATAATGGAAAAGTGGCTTGGGATGTCAAATGGCGGCCTTCTCATGCATCAGATTCCAAATGCCAGCATCGGATGGGCTATCTAGCTGTCTTGCTTGGAAATGGATCTCTGGAAGTGTAAGTCATATTCTTTAGTTGTGATTGAACAATTCAGTTTGCCATGCCTCTTGCCTTATCCTATAATTATGTTTTTGCTATATTTCTTAAGTTAGATTTATTTAAAGAAAAAACTGAAAACCAAGTGGAACAAAAGAAATGGATCTATGTAGCAAATCCTTACTAGCTTGGCATTAAGGCCTTGTTGTTACTATTGTGTCTTAACTTAGCTGATTAGGTAAAATCACTTATCCTAAAATGAATTCTTATGATGAACATGATGGGATACAAGGACTATTTGTCTGTTTTGACTAGCAGTCTTTAACACATTCAATAAATTTCAACTGAAGATTAGTGAAGATGATAAAATTCAAAAGAAATTTGGAGAAAATGTAATAGATTTAGATGCTTCATTTTGCAATATCATGAATGAAAGAAAGTGGCAAAGGGGATTTGGGAATGTGTGAGAGGAGTAAATTTAAAGTGTCAAAGAACTGTGTGACAAACAATGCATTTTGGCTATTGCTCTTCGGCCTTTTTTTTTACCGCAAACTAAAGCCTTGGGTTATACATTTGCCATTTCCTGGCAGCTGGGTTCCATTTTATTCTTCAAAAGTAGTGATTTTGTCTCACGATCACCCATTATAAAGTGCAGATGGGATGTTCCTCTTCCTCATGTGATGAAAGTTATTTATCCTTCTTCTCATGGAGACAGTACTGATCCCCGCTTCGTAAAATTGGAGCCAGTGTTCAGAGGTTCAGTTGCAAAGCGTGAGGGAATTCAAAGGTAATTTACATGCCTATTCTTATTTTCTTAATGCTTCATATGAATTTCAACTGGTTTTATGAAAGGATGTCCTGGATCCAATAATTTATACTGAACTCTTAGTATACATGTGATGTTATAATAGTAGCAAATGAAAAACTCGTACCCAAAATTTTCTAGCTTTGTGTATGCTAGTTAGGATGTACAAAACTTAATGAATGATCCAACACAGTCCTCATCTCCAAACCCACTCATGTAATTTCTTTAGTGGTCTCTATTTCAAGTAGAGTTTTGTCATTTTTTAATGTGGTTTGGCATCTTGCTCTTGTATAAATAGGATAAAGAAATCCCCTTTTTGCAAGTGGAAGAAAGGATATTAGTAGACAAGGGATTCATGAAATTTTCAATTTGAAGATATTTGCAAATTCAAGTAATGATAAACAAAGGGCCTTTCAATTAGCATGGGCATGCATGACCTCCCATGTTTTAGAGCAGAGAACTCAACAAGACAATAGAATGAACCACATACTCATCCTCAGTTGCATTATTGACTAAAACATAACTCTTTTCATCATTGTCTCTATCGGTTGGACAAGGGATTTGTTAAGTTTGAAAAGATTTTCTAATTGGAATAGTGATAATCCAAAGGTCTTTTATGTAGTTTGGGCTTGGCATGACTCTCTATGTTCTAAAAAGAACTCAATAAGACTTTCAATATGATTATAGAATGAATTGCCTTTTAATCATTCGTTGCACTATCTACTAAAACTTAGGTTTTGTTCTTTCACGTAGCACTCTGCTTCACTTGTGACTCTTTCAACTAAAACATATTATTCACTTTTGCAGAATCTTGTAGAACTGCCATGAGTTATAAAACTGTCTTTGCTAAGGCTGATTCTCCATGTTATTTGATCTCTTGCTAATTTCTTATGCAGCGTTCCTTTGACGGTGGAGTGGTCAACTTCATGTCAGCATGATTACTTACTTGCCGGATTCCATGATGGAATGGTACCATTTCAATATTTTATTTAGTTGTTTTTTTTTAATTGTTAGCAATTTACAGGTCTTTCTGCATCCCAGTACTCAGAAGAGCATCGTTATCATAATTTTCCAGACATGAGAATGCATTTATATTAAAGATGTTTCTGCATGATAATATGCTTAATAGTGCTCTTTGTAAATAAATAAAGGCTCTATTTAAACAAATATTTGTCTACTAAGTCTCTGCTGGTCTACTCTGTTTCATTTTCCATATATTTTTTTAAACTATTTTTTTCAAGAACGTGCTACGCACGTTACCAAAGTGTCCCGTTGTATATGTAGTGTATAATTATTTAGTATCCTATTATATTATATCATAGTGAAATATATATAATATATTTAATAAAATTAAAATTTCTATTTATATTTTTTTTCTATTTATATATTTTTATTCTTATCTAAATATACTTAAATTAATTACATTAATTTTATCACAATTGATTATATATATATATATTCAATAACCGTAAATACGGAAGTAGTAAATTATTTAGAAATATTTTAAATTCTAATTATTAAAACCACTTCACAAATAAATTATAAAAAAAAAACAATTTGATTACAATGGTTTGTTGTATAATAAAAACCTAGCCAATATTTTTTTTTTAATTTATCTGTTTGTAAGGGCAAAAACTTATATGTTATGCACAAATTTGTAGGAAGAAATATGGGGAAAAACGAAAAGAAGTGAGAAAAAACAGAGTTGGAGAATAGGTGATCAGGAAAAACACTAGGGACTTATCCTAACAACAAACTTCCAAGCTAAAAACTTTTAAAAGTGATAAAATCGTAGACTTAGAAAACATTAAACAACCACAGCTAAGCTCTAAATTTAATAAGTTAGGCCTAATTACCCAAAAACTATCAACTGTGATGTCCTGTAAACAACATTCACGCTATGGCAAGGAGAAACAAATAGTATCTTCCCGTGCAACAGTAGTTGGGTTATTTTAACTTTAGATATAAGGAATTCCTAAATACTCAATCGTCATCTGAACTGTTGGCCTTATCCAAATGATTTATTTCTTCGCTGACCATGACATGGTCATTTCATCAAATTGTTTTCAGGTTGCTTTATGGAAGTTCTCTGCGAGTGGCACATCTGGAGGTGATGACTGTTTAAGTCTCTCATTTTTCTTTTGTGCTTGCTCTCTCTATACATGGTGTTTCCAGGCTCACAGTTTTTTACTATATAGATACAAGGCCCTTGTTATGTTTCAGTGCAGATACAGTAGCTATTAGAGCAGTTGCATGGGCACCAGTTGAAAGGTCAGTGGTTTCAGATTATTGATTTTTGCCATATCCCGTGTCATAATGTTCTTAATTTTTTCCGTCTTATTCTTATGCAAAAATTATCATGCTGGTGATTAAATTTGATAATATGCAAAGCTGCCAACTTAGTTATGGGACCTCTTTTGGCTGATAGAGTTTGCTTGTGTTGTTGATGGTCATTCACAAAACCACTTGTCTGTGCAATGTTGCTTCAATTGTGAAATGGTGGCATTGTAACTTCCACACTGTTATTTCAGAATTTGGCAAAAAGAAATAAAAAAAAAACTGTTATTTCAGAGAATTACATTAGGTTCAGCCATATAAGTCCTTGCTCTAGGCAATGAGCTGTGGAAGGGACAACTAAAATCAATTTGGAGAGGGGGCATTATCTAGAAAATGGCAGTCACATGACAAACAATTGCACCTATAACTCGGTGGTTGTATCTGGGAGCGGATCCTCTCCATTTACCATAATAACTAGAGATCTCCAGTGCACTTAATAAAAAATCAACACGTGGCTTAGTTGAAATGAATGGTTGAGATTATTTGTCCATTTTAATTTTTAAAATGCTTTCTCTTTTTTTTTGTACAAAGTAATACTCTTTCTCTCTCCAGCCCCAATTTTCCGGATCTGCAACCTGAACCTTCTTACCTCTCTACCCATCTTTCACCCACCTGCACCCCTCTTCACTTCCATGTCTCCATCTCTGCGAACTGAAACTTGTTGAAGATATCTGACTTTGTGATGTAAATATATAGGAGTTTTACCCTCTTTTTTTTTTAAATCTTTTTAAGCTTTTCGATAAAAGTGTAAATTTTTACTAATTTCATTTACATGGAAGAAGTTTCTAGCCAATAAACAAAATCTTGTCAGAGGTTGAGAGTGTCAAAGATTTCTTAATCACACTGTAACTTGTAAATAAACGAGGGATATGAATCAATGGAAGATGAATTTTTTAAAAGAGGATTATTGAATCACATGTGGCTCCATGAGTGAACAAAAAATTTGCAGTACTGATTGTGAGAGAGACAATTGAATTAGAAGAAAGTCTTGTGAGAGAGACAATTAATAAGGTGCAGGAAGTCGATTATTTTCATTAAAATACTGCAAAAACAATTGCAAATTAGTCTCAACCACTCTTTTTTTATCAATGGCCACGTGTTGATTTTTTATCAAGTGCACTAGAGATCTCCAGTTATTTTGGTAAATGGAGAGGATCCGCACCTGTTGTATCTGATCTGTATTAGTTTGAAGTTAACTAGAAACAAATTTTTGTTTTCCAAATGGGAGAGTTACATGCCATTTCAAACTCAATATTAAAGACATAAAAATCATGGTTAATGTGAATTATCATAATTAACGGTTAAATCAGATTGAATTCTATGCTTCTTTTTCCTTGATTGCATCAAGGACGAGATAAGACTAAAATGAGGTAGCTATCAAAAATGGAGAAGATTAGAAAACTTAGTCGCCTCTGAATCAAGCGTTGATCTGGAATTAGTCTTTTTCAAAAATTTACCTCATAAAATTATCCACTGATTGAATAAACTGACACAGATTAAGCTTCTCAACAAACCTATGATGTACAGACTTGCAAACCTGTTGTCAGTCTAGACACTATCCCTTTATCTGAGAATTTGCTCAAGACTACTTAACTCAGTAGAGTTACTATTACCCTTGCCCTTTTCCTTTATACTTTCTCTTTTCTTCCTTTTCCCTTCTGATAAGATCCTACAACCGTAGTTATTTAGGTTTTAAAAATGAAAACAGTTCTTTGTAAAATAGATGCCCTGAAGGCCCTTCGTTCTCATCTTAATTTGTGCATTATGATTTCATTATTGTCTTAATCAAGTGTAAGCTTCCTGTTTTGATTTGTCAAATTTCATGTTTGTCTTAATCCAGTGTAAGCTTTGGAGATAGTAGATGCGGGAAATATAACAAAGTCAAGATTATAATTATAAATAAATTAGACAAGAAAAGTAGTAAAGATGACACAAATATTTACGTGGTTCATCCAATGTGGGCTACATCCACGGATGGCAATAAGTAAAAGTTAGGGGTGTAAGTGAGTCAAGCATACTCGTGAATTACTCGGGATCGACTCGAAAATTACTCGAAATCGACTCGGTTTAATCAAGTCGAGCTACTCGAGTAGTTAATCGAGTTGAGCTCGAGCTCTTTATTACTCGGGTCGATAGGCTCGCAAGCCTAATCGAGTGTTTTTATATTTACTGTTTTACCCCTTTTATATTATTAATAGTTATTATTTTAACGAGTCGAGTTTGAGTTTTTTTGAAAATTTAAGTAATCGACCCGAGTCGAGCCTGAATTTCTTTGAAAATTTAAGCAATCGAGTCAAGTCAAGCTTGACACTGTGTTGACTCACTTTTGACTCAATTATTTTCTTGCTCACTTAAGCTCGAGCCCGACTCGATTAAGCTCGAGCTCGAGTTTGAGCTCGATAACGGATACCGAACTCGAGCTCAAGTAGCCCAATACTTGGGCTCGACTTGGCTCGATTACACCCCTAGCAAAAGTATTTCACTCTAATGGAGATGTGTATAATAAATCCTCAAAGGGCTTAATAGCACGATGAGGGTATATAATTTGTAATAAATACAAATTAACTATCCTTTAACACACTCCCTAATTTTTCTCTCTTTGTTATGGTGTATTTTTATCTGCCAAAGAAGACCTCTTTTTATAGCCATCAACTACCCCAATAAATTTATCTGAAGAGTTTCAAGCATTGATGACACTTGAAACCCATGCCTTTAGCTTAGCAAATGAAACTGGTGTTTAATAAAATAAGTTTTATGGCTAGTGGAGAGAGAAAGAATTTGAGCCATTAATAATTTTTCCTAAAAAGCTTCATCCTGTTTTGATCAATCATGTTATTTTAAATGGCCTCGGAACATGTTGTGAAGTTTGGCTGATTATGAAATTCCCTTTTTTCTTGTGCTGGTTGAGATTTGTAATGTGTACTTTTAAAATATTTTCAGTGCTCATGAGAGTGTAAATGTTATACTCACTGCTGGACATGGAAGTCTGAAGTTTTGGGACATACGGTAAAGTCATATCTTTTTTCGTTACAGATTGTTAAAAAGGTGTCATTGTTCACGAGTACATAGTACTATCTTTTAATTTATAAATATGAATATAATTGTTCATATCTTCAACTATTGTCTAGGTTTGGATACGTTTTTATGTGGAATATACTTGAACTTTTTATTGTAATATAATGATAATTTATGTAACATGGGTGGCTGTAGTAAATAAACATTCTGTCATGCATTTTCATATCATTTGATCACAAATTTACCCAAATTAATTTTCATTTGTCCCGGGCAAGGCAAAGATGTAACTTTGTTTAGAATTCAAGATTTTGATAACCTTTTCCACGGTGCTTTCAGCTGATATTCCATGATTTCATACATTTATGGAGTCTCGAAGCCACCAATTTTCGAATCCACTGCCACATTACTAAACAGTAGACGAACCTAAATTTTCTAAACCAAACCCCATATTAGAGTTGGCTCCGATACCATGTCACACACTAATTTCGTATATGTAATTGTTATATATTTCTGAGAATAATAGGGGATATATATACAAGTATAGGAAGCCTATTCTAGGAAGGGATAAGTCTATAATTCCTATGATTAAGGGATTTGATTTTATCCTAATCTTATATACAGCCTGTAATATGGACATATTTGTTGCTGCTATAGACTAAAACACTAGAATAAGGTAAAAATGATTTCATATATCCTCTTGCATGGATCTGTCAAATATCTGATTTCTGAAAGAAAAAAAAAGGGTCTTTTTACACCTTTCATGCATTTTCAGGTTTTTTGGACTGGGCAAATAGTTTTAA
The DNA here is from genome assembly GCA_948294925.1 of Codiaeum variegatum. Lineage (NCBI taxonomy): Eukaryota > Viridiplantae > Streptophyta > Magnoliopsida > Malpighiales > Euphorbiaceae > Codiaeum > Codiaeum variegatum. The sequence goes on along the minus strand of CAOJBK010351986.1, from coordinate 1,858 downwards.
CTTGTATTCAGGTCCTTGTTTTATGATTTCTGTAATTTTCTGATTGGGTTTTCAATGTTAAGTGCCAGTGGTTCTTTTCTTTTCCCCTAGAGTAGGCTTGAAAGGTCAGCCTGATTTGGTTTAGTTGATAAGTTCTTCATATAAAATTTTTTTATGTTGTCTGTACTCAGTTTGCATCATACACAGTTGTCTACATTAGCCACAAGTATAGAGAGGACATATTGAGCATTCATATTAAACTTTTGACATACATTCTTAAAATCATTACATGTCACACTAAGATATGCAAACTTTGGGCTGTTTTCAGTGATCCTTTCCGACCTTTATGGGAGCTTCCACCATCAAAATTTGTTTATAGCGTGGATTGGTTTCCAGAACCAAGGTGTTGTACCAATCTTTCTTGATGGATGAAACATTTATTCTGTCTGATAAAATGTTTTCCTAAAGTTGGAACATTAATCACATTTTCAGATGTATTTTGTTCTCCTTGGATGATGGAACAATGAAACTCATCCACTTGATGAAGGCTGCACGTGATGACCATGTTACTGGAAAACCTTCTCATCAGACTAAATTAGGAGGAGTTCATCTTCTTAACACCTCATCATCCTTTGCTATCTGGAGTCTTCAAGTGTCCAGAAAAACAGGTATCATATGCTTCAGCTCCTTTTGTCAAATGATATATTTTTTTGAAAGGAATGAGTTGGTGCGAGAAAAACCATAATTACACTTATTTATCATTTCTATGCATATAATCACTGCAAAGGTGTCTAAATTAGCCTATGCTTTCTGCATCACATAAAAAGAAAATAGGGTTGTTGGATTTTCAGTTCTACTTGCATATGTTAGGATGCTTCTTTCTATAAATTGTTGATCGATATTTTGCTTTGGCTCATGTTCATTTTGGTTGTTTGATCTACTTGATAGGCCATGACCATATGTTGATTATAATCTTATGCAACCTTTGTCTTATTTTGTATGTTAGCATGTTGTCACCAAAATAAGTCTTTTATGGCAGCAAAGATGTATGGCGCATATCTTTGATTGAAAAATATGGTGAGAAGAATTATAATCCATACTGCTTCTGTATGACTGCAACTTGTCAATGAAAAATGCCACCATTTTCCTATTTCTAATTAATCATCTGATGAGTTTGTGAACTTTTACAGGCTTGGTTGCATATTGTGGTGCAGAAGGTACTGTGTGCTATTTCCAGGTCAGTTGAAAACTGATTTTCTAGTCTTAATCTTGTCATAAACCCTGCATGTAGTCCATATTCGCATGATTTAAATTGGTTTTATGCCACAGGGGCACCTGCCTCTGTGGATTTTTTATTCACACCCCTAAGTTGTCAGACCAACATTGTGCGAGTGGACCAGTAATGATGTCATTGTGAATGGTTACATTCGAAGTGTCAATTTTCTTTTTCTAAGAACAATGCAATGTAATTTTTTGTTTCCTTCATTTTCCTCACTGAAAATTTGGTGCTTATTTTGCTGCCAATTCTTAAAGGGAAATCATTATTCTGAGTCCATAAACAAACCTTTTCTACCTCTCGATAATTTTATACCTGTCTATCATGGGGGATCCTTGTGTCTCGTAGTATTGATGATTTGTTTAGAATTGTTGGTTAATTGTTTCATCCTAATTAATTCACAAGTCATTAATTAACAATTGTGGGTGAGCAGCGCATATAGGTTTCCTGATTTACATGTCAATGTTGCTGAGTTCAGAGCATTCCAGAGCTCTTATTGTGTTCTTTTCTATCTATTACCAGTTTCCAAGAAAATCATCAGAGCCAGCAAGATATATACATTCACATTTTATGGCTGGGTCCATAAGTAGTGATGGATCAGCT
>CAOJBK010351540.1:0-11072 GCA_948294925.1 Codiaeum variegatum | reverse complement strand
CATTGGGCCCGTTAGGTGCATAATGTGTACTGTGAGTCACCACTTAATACATTGAAAAATATTTCATTTTTTTGGTAATTAAGAAACCAATTTTAGTTTAACTCCATAAAAAATGTTGTCAATGAAAAAGACAAGTCTTGAATCAAAGAATGGATTGGAGGACTCGTGATTGATACAACGTTAATTTTTAGAAAAAATATCAAATTTCGAACAATTTTGCCTCTAAATCATAAGGATTTGGTTAAAATAGATTTCATGTATGCATGAACATTTATCAAATAATGCATGAATATATATAACATTTTATAATGATGCATGCGTAAAATATGACTGAATGATTATGGCATAAATAAAAGAAAGCAGTAAATAAAGATAAATTAACAAAGGTCTCTCCTCTATCCATATTAGTAATAGGAGAGTACACATCCCCAATAACGAATAAATAAAAATAAAATAGGCTGAAAATTAAATATAAATAAAAGAAAAATATAGAGTGAATCCCTCTTTAAACTATAAGACGTAGGAAGAGCACACATTCTCCGTTAATAATCATTCATATAATAATAATAATAATAATAATAATAAAAGAAAATAATAAAATAATAAAAAATAAAATAAAAAGGTATATTCATTCCATTAATAACAAATGTGTTAGAAAGCGAACCGGATAGATTTCTCCATTGATAATTCATATCAAGAAGCAATCACATTGTTTGCCATTGTAACAGGTAATAACAAGATAATGAAAAATAAACAAACATAAAATTGGAATAGATTAAATAAATAATAAATAAGACAGTAAAGAAAATTTAAAAAAATGGAGTTGAAGCCTTGAACTAGCTTGTCGGCGTATCCCATGGAATGGGAACAAACCTCCTATCGTTTTCTCTTCTTGTGAAGGATTACCAGTTGTTTTGAAATTGAGGTGATTTATTCAGAAGCTAATCATTTTTATTAAAAAAATATTAACCAACGGGTTTTTAATCAATCCAGATTTAGATTTAAAAAATGTTTTTTTTTAATATGTGAATTATTTATATCATATAATAGGGTTTTAAAAAAGGAAAAATGAGAGAATAAAGATTTATACCTTTGTTCTTCATCGCTTTGGAATAGGAGGATCAGACAGGTTCACAAAAACCAAAACGGGTCTCCATAGTATTCGGGAATGGCTGTAGTGAATGATTAAGCATAAGTTCGAGTTATGAGTGTTTAGAGTAAGAATTTCGACAGAGTATCTCGGTAAAACTTCGTTTTGAAAATATGACCCGGAGGGTCCTATTTATAGAAAAATTAGACTTGGTAGGCAAGAAAATTCACGTATACGCTCGACGTCAGACGCACACGATTGGGAACCAATGTGCACGCCTTCCAGGAGGAGCGCATGCCAGCTAGCCAAAGCGCAGCCAAGAAGGAGGCACACACGCTTGCCCAGTGGAATGCACACTTGGCTCTGGGTCCCACGTGGTTTCTGGATCAGTTTGATTCAATTAGGTGTTTTCATGGTTTTTCTTACTTTCTAGGTTCATTTTAAGTCCGATTTGGGCCCGATTTTAATGTATGGGCTAGTATTGACGACTGGATTTAATGCTATAAAAATATGGGCTCATAATTTCCCCCTTTAGTAGATTCTTTCTTATTGAAAGATGGATCTGATAAGTGTGAATTGTATTCAGTGGTGCGGGTCCAAGCTCTTTGCCTATAAATAGGCCATTCTCCTTTTCATTCTCCACACTTCTTCTTCTTCTTCTTCTTCTTCTTCTTCCTTTCCATTTCTCTTCTTCTCTCTTTTTCTTCTCTGATTATTTTCAAGAAATCTGAATGATCCTAACTCATGTGACCCAAGAGTTAGCTTGGAGTTAGCCATTACGACTGAGACACACATTGATTGGGTCGATTCTTTCGACACTGGGCTTGGTGGTCAGTGGGATCCCTCATTAGACATTGAAGATTTATTTCTTGATGGTGATTACTCTTTCATAGCGTATCTTGGTGAGCCTGTAATGGTTTCAAATCCAGAACTTTTGCGGAACAGACAAGAGCATTTTAGCTAGAATGGCTACCCTGTGGTACATATATTTTTTTCTCTCGTTTTCTTTTTTATACATCACACTCTCTTTTTTTTTTCTTTTATCATTTTCTTGCTTTTCATGAATTACATAATAATAATAATAATAATAATAATAATAATAATAATAATAATAATAATAATAATAATAATAATAATAATAATAATAATAATAAACACAAAAAAATAAATGATAAAAATTTTTTTACCTATAGGACCACCATTATCATTAGAGGGGAGGTAAATCCAAATTGTCGGAAGTGGAGACTTTTTTGAATCGTCTTCCAGAGGTGCAAAACCAAATTATTGTGGCTCATCTGTTTGGTTGGATGAGTCTAGATTGTTGGCGATCTCCCTAAAAGAATCTTATTTTTGTCATTGTTGAGAGGTGGTGGGACATCACGAATACATTTCACGTGCCTGTTGGTGAAATGACTATGACGCTACTTGAATGGTCTTGTCTTACTGGTATGCAGTTTGGAGTTCAAGATGTTATTTTTGACAAGAAGCCACGGAGTAGGATTGCTCTTGGTGTTCTTCTTGGGACTAGGCCTCCTACTAATGCGAAAGGGAGGATGCCTAGATCTTGGCTGCCTAAGTTGTTGCAGAATATGAATATAACCGATTATTCTATCGACTAATGTGCTAGAGCTTGTTTACTAGTCATCTTATTAGCCATTTTTCTGTACAATGAGTGAGGTTTCATAGACCTAAAAGTCATGGGCTTATTAATAGAGTTAGACCAGCTCGAGCATTATGACTGGTGTGGAGCAACCTTAGCTGTTACTTATAGGGTGACAGGCTTGATGTCTAGATTCCAAGGTAATAGGCATCCATACGATGATGATCATCTGGGAGGTCAGTATTACCCTTTAACCTTCTTGTTTGATTATTTCTTCAAACTTGTTGATTTTCATTTTCTGCCTTTGTAGCTCTAGGTTTTTACTCATTTTGCAATCATTGCCCCCACTATTATTGCTAGAGATGATCTTCTTCTTCCCATGGAAAGGATGTGGTGCTAGGAGTCTTGAGTAGTGTGACATGTTGCCTTTTCTTTCTCACATTTCAGAGAGACTTTTGCCATCATTATTGAGGTATATTCTGAATAATTTTTCCTTCTTTGTATGCAGTGGGTTTCTGATAAGTAGTGATTTCAAGTGGTATGGGACCACTTTCGATTTGAGGTTTTGGTTACAGACATCACGCCTTTTACTCTGGGCATATTCCCTACCGAGAGACGAATCCTTATAGGGTCTACTGTTATTCGGGATTTCTTTTTGGGGGGAGTAAGTTGCAATTCAGATGACCTTAAGGGTAGTTGTACCTACCGGTCCTCTTACCATTATGAGGGATTCGAGGGACTTGATGTATGACATCCATTAGAGAGTTCAGAGATCCAGACCGGACTTTTTTGTGGAAGGCTCTTATGCAGACTTTCTTGCTACTCATCTGATGAGGGGTAGACCTCTGCTTTTTATGGATCTGGGTCGTTTTCTCGTGATTTTTTCTACTGATGCCCCGAGGCATCAATCTTGTAGGCAAGTAGCTTGTGCTCCTATTCATGATATACCCAGTTATAGTTTTCTTTCTCCTGGATGGAGTGCTTCAACGCCAGCTAGTTTGAGCCACCCACAGGGACATGTCCCTTATTTTAATGAGTACGTGCCTTACATTGGAGCTGATGATGCGATGATGTGCCATTTACTAGCCAAGTGTATATGTATGGTGTCATGCCATTTGACTCAGCGTTTGTGTCGATGGTTAGTACTGGTTTCTTGTTCTTGTGATTCTATCTTTCAGTATTCTGACAATTATTTTTATTACTTCGGGTTTCTGGTGAGACTTATGCTTATGGGTGCAACATCTATTACCAGACCTAATTTTCTATAAGAGCATTGAGCATAGCTAAAAGTAGGAGAGCGCCGCATGTGACCAGAAGATGTGTTGGCGGAGCAGGCAGCGATAGAGTTTTGGTTGAGGATGGGGAGGCAGCTGAGGATGATCAGGATGATGCAGCTAAGGATGCACATGATGATGTTTAGTTTCATGAAATTGACTTTAGTAAGGCCCCACCGTGGATCTTTTATTTTATTTCAAAAAATTTGTACCTTGAACTTGATTTTTTATGGATTTTCTGAGAAAAAATTGACTTTTAATTGCAATTTCTGTTAAGAATAATTTTGGTAAAAAAATTGACTCTTTAAAAACATTTTGCAGATGAAAATCACAAAAAATGAAATTTGATTGAATTGGGATTGAGCATCGCTAAGGGTCGAAGTGACATGTGGGATAGAGCACGCATCTCAGGCTCGGTGCACTTGCTTGGAGCCTGACGCATGCGCCTATCATTCAGCATGCTCGTGAGCTGTCTAGCGTGCGTTCGGCCTTCCGAACTCTGTTTTGTATCGATTTTCATTCAATTATATATACATCCATACATAAATCCCTTTTACTCAGAAAATTTATTTTTCCTTGACAGAAAATTCAGTATCTTTCTATTCTTTCCCTATAGATAGATCCATATTCTAGTCACATGATGTATGGCTAGTGTAGAAACCTAAGCTAAGTGGACCGAATCAATCTAAAAAAATATAGTATGAATGCTTTATCGACACTCAGGGGTGTCAAGATTGATTGGATTTTATAAATTCTTGTATTAGGTTTTGAGATCCTATTGACCATGTTTTTCAGTTTGGTGCTGGCATGTACGAAATGTGCCCAATTGTCGAGGAATTTTCTGCTATGTTGGGTTTTGACCCCGAGGCTTACCTGGCCATTCTAGTTGAAAAGGTTGGGTATTTCAATTCTTTCAAGAATCTTATGAACTTTAGTATAGAGGAGGCCTCTGGAATGGTGAAGGATGATTGGGTGATCCGACTTGTTATGACCGACATGTTTTGGGAGGATTTTGATGATTTAGTTTGGATGGCTAGAAGACTAAAAGCCTATGCATTATGTTTGATGGCTCGATATATTTTTGTAGGCCTAGTTGGATGGGGTGATGTGAGGGTGGTTGAGCTGATACCCTAGACGGGTGATGGAAAGTCTATTGTTGGTATGATTTTGGCAGAGAAACCGTTGAACCTTAGTCGTTATTGCAGCTCAAGAGAGCCTTGGACCATTAGTCCTATTCTACTTCAGGTACTTAGATCCTTTATTATTTTTTTTTCTATTTTAATACTTATGAACCCTTTGACCCTCATGATTTCTTCATATTCAGTTGAAAGAACATTTTAAGATTGTTCCTATTCCTGAGACTAGAGATTATCTGGCATCTTGGTACCACACTAGGAAAATCATCACCTATTTTAGAACTGAAAAAGATTGGATTAGTTGGCTGATGAAGATAAATTCTTCCGACTTGCTTTGGAAACCTGACTGATATAGGATCTAGCACTTTATGGTAAGGAGTTAAGAATTTAAGCATGTGTATCTACTTAGCTTGAAGGAAGTGACATGGTATCAAGCCACTAGAGTTATTCATCAGACGAGACATGATTAGATTGTGCCCCCAAATGGTGCTCTTTTCGAGGCTTCTATAGTGAATGTCGAAGTGGCTAGATCAGTCACTAAGGGTTGGGTTCATGGTTTTAAAATGCTAGTCCTATGCAATGATTATGGCAAGCTTCATAGAGTAATTAGACAGGTGGATCAAGACATGCTGGCCAAGGGAGATGGTAAAGCATTATGACCTTTTAACTGAGATTGAGGAGTGAGTCTAAGTTAGACTATGCTTTTTGGAGAAAAAGACTTGACTAGACCTTTTACTAGCTTTTTTTACTTTGATTTTGTCTTGGATGCTTAAGATTTTTGTATGTTCAAAAAGATGAATAAAATCTTAATAAAATGTATTTAATTTTTATTAAGCTCTTATTTGTTGTCCTTCATATTTTGATGATTCCAAAACTGTTAGTATTGTTATTCAAAAAATGAATGAGTTTGTCAAAATTGCATTTTATTGAGCTTATAATGAATATAATGCATTAATGAATGTTTCTGACAGTTAGAAAATGTGCCAATACACTTTGAATGAACTAACAAACATTTTAGAATCAAAATGTTGTTGAAAATGCAGAAAATAAGTGGATACACTTGTATGCATTGATCCATACAACCGTATATAGTATTGGATACGATCATATAGACTTAATTCAATATGCCCATATGCTTGTGCATAATTTTTCTGAACTTTTAGGGAAAGTTGGATACGCCCATATAGATTCAACTCTATATGCTTCTATGCCAATCCAGTAAAGATTGAGAATCTTAGGGTTTTGGATATGCCCATATGCACAGGGGAGGATACCCCTGTATGGACTCAAACGGCTATTTATTTAAAACTCAACTACTATATATGCCCATATCGCTATTTATTTAAAACTCAACTACTATATATGCCCATATCTAAGCAAGGCCATACCCTTGTTTCCCATCTGACAGTGATTGAACACAATAACATCATTTATATAATTTGAACATTGGAGAGGTGTTTTTGACATAGGAATGGAAAAAGTATATAAAGAACAATCAAAAACAAAGTCAGATCATCAAGTTCCATTGAGATTATTAGCATTTGTTCTTGCTCTTGTTGTTCTTAAAGCACAATCATTCCAAATTTTCTTAAACCTTTGTACTCATTGTAATATTTAGGTTTAAGAAAATCATTTAGCTATGTTTTCTCTTGAATATTCTAATCCTAGATCATTGTAAACAAGTCTTTTGACTTGAAACCATTGTAAAAACACTTGATTGGGAATAGTTGACTTCAATCGTTGTATTGGATGAAATCCAGTATAACTAGAAGATTAGAGGTTTCGAAGTGAAGATAGTGGAACCTCAATCAGTTGGATTGAGAGAGTGGATGTAGGAGGAGGATTCTTGACCACTATAACTGAGCATTCTTTACTCTTTCTCTGTTTACTTGTTATTTATTTTGAATGCTCTATTTTTATTTTTGAATTAGTGATTTGAATTTGTTTATTTACACACTCAAGTTTTTCAATATCATTCATTTTAAGTCATTGATTGTTAATCACTTGAAAAAGATTTTAAAACTCTAAAATTTGATTAACTTGACTTAAAATCTTTAAAAGTTTCTAAACACTAATTCACCATCTCTCTCGTCCTCCCTCTTAGTGTCCATATTTGGGACAACAATTGGTATTAGAGCCTTGCTTTCATGTTTATAAATCTTATGATTTAGAAAGCTAATGATTGAATATGGCAAATTTTAGTGAATCTTCCCAAACACCATTCCAAGAAGAATAATGCTCAACTAGACCTCCTTTATTCACCGGAACAAATTACAGTCAGTGGAAAGTTTGTATTCAATTTCAAATTCGCTCTCAAGGGTACGATTTATGGGATATCATAGAGAAGGGCCTCTATGTTCCTAAGGATACAAAAGGAGCATTGATTGATCCTAAGGATTGGATGGAAACAATTAGAAAGAGAATTCAAAGAAATTACAAGGCGATTTATATTCTCTTTTGTGCACTTGATGAGACGGAATTCAATTGAGTTTCATATTGTGAATCAACCAAAGAGATATGGGATACTCTTAGAGACACAAATGAGGGCACAAGTAAAGTGAAGTCCTCAAAACTGATTTTTCTCTCCACTAGCTATGAAAAATTTAGATTTGTGGAAAATGAGAGCATATCTAGTATGTATACTAGGTTCACCACCATTGTGAATGAAAAAAAGATGTACGATGAAGATCATTTGATGTCTTTCGGCCGAGTATGACTCCAAAGTGGATGCAATCAAGTCATCATTGAATTTTGATGAGATGACCGTAGAAAATCTCATTGGCACACTCTTTACGCTTGAAATGAAGCTCAAGTCTAGGATGGAGCTTAGAGGCAGTCCAAGTGCCTCAACCAAAAAGGAGAAGCCTTTAGCACTTAAAACCATACACAAAGAGAGACAATCAAAGAAGGAAGTCATTAATGATGAAAGTGAAGATGATGATGAAGAAATTATATTGCTTGCAAAAAAGTTCAAGAAATTTCTATCTGAGGGCAAGTTCAAAAAGAAGGAGTCAAGAAAAGACAAAGACAAGAGCAAAGACATCGTGTGCTATGAATGCAAGAAGTTGGGGCATATTAGGCAGGATTGCTACATATACAAGGCCAAAGAGGGAAAAGAAAAGAAAAATACATATAAGAAGAAAGATAAAGAATTTGCGACTTGGAGCAGAAGTGATGATTTGAGTGATGATGAATCATCCGATGTAGAAAAAGAGGCAAAGTTGTGCTCGATGGCATAGGAAGAGAACATTGAAGAGGATGATAAGGTAACCACTCAAACTTACTCTTTTGATGAATTGCAAAGTGCCTTTGATGAACTTATGTTCAAATATGTTTTTATTGTGAAAGAAAATAAGATTTTGAAAAAGAATTTGCAAAAATTAAAAAATGAGCATGAGAAGAGCATAGCTCTAAATCTTTTGAAATTGAAAACCTAAACCTCATGACTCAAATAAAAGATTTGCAAAAATTCTATGAGAGTCTCAAGGAAGAGAAAATGAAGATTGAATTGAAACTTAAGGACTCTAAGAAACTTTATGAAAAGTTTTCTAAGGGAAGCAAAGTTCTAAATGACATCTTAATGTCTCAAAGAGAATTTTTTTTAAAACCGACATTGGTTTCAAAAATGATGAGAAAGAAATTTTTTCAAATGCTTCTTATGATAAAAACAATATCATGCATAAAGTTCACATCAAATGCAATTATTGCAAATTACATGGTTACACACTAAGGAATTGTCCTATTAGGCTTAAGAGGTCATATACCATTAGAAAGGTATGGATTCCTAAAGGCTCCAAGGATATCGCTAAAGATTCCAAGGAAGTCCCTAATAATGTAAACTATGCTTCTAAGGGTAAATGGGTTCCTAATGGAACTAACATGAGTGGACCCAAGACAAAATGGGTACCATAAAAAAGTTGGGATTTTATGCATATGTAAGGTATCATCAAATCCAAGCAAGACAAGTGGGTAATCAATAGTGGATGTTCAAAGCACATGACCAGTGACAAAGAAAAATTCTTAGAGCTTGAAGAAAAAGATGGTGGAAATGTGAGCTTTGGAGACAACTCAAAAGGCAAAATTTGTGGAGTTGGCACTATAGGTAACGCAGATTTTACTATCTCTAAAGTGCTGTTTGTATATAACTTGAAACATAATTTACTAAGTGTTAGTAAATTGTGTGATAAGGGATATATATTCTCATTTGATGCATGCATTTTTGAAGTCACTGACATTAAGACTAACAAAATTGCATTCACTGGTTACCGCAAAGGCAACGTGTATATGGTTGATTTGAACAACCAAGGAACCAAAAACCTTTGTTTATTTTCTTTAAAGGATGAGAATCCTACTTTGTGGCATAAGAGACTAGGCCATGCAAGTATGAATATTTTATCAAAACTTTCAAGAAAATATTTGGTAAAAGGTTTGCCCAAAATCAATTTTAAAAATGAAAGTATTTGTGATGCATGTTCTAAGGGAAAGCAATCTAGAAGTTCTTTTAAACCCAAAAATATGATTTCAACTTCTAGACCTTTACAACTCCTACACCTTGATTTGTTTGGACCAACTAGAACATCGAGCCTTGGTGGTAAGCATTATTGCTTAGTCATTGTTGATGATTTTTCACATTTTACATGGGTGTTATTTCTTGCACACAAAAATGATGCTTTTGGTGCATTCATTCCATTAGCAAACTCATTGAGAAATTAAAAAGGTTATTCCATTACATGCATAAGAAGTGATCACGAAACTAAATTTGAAAATTTCAATTTCGAAATATATTGCATTGAGCATAACTTTTCAGCACCTAAGACTCCTCAACAAAATAATGTTATTGAGAGGAGAAATAGATCATTAGTAGAAATGGTTAGGACCATGCTTTATGAAAACAATTTGCCTAGATAGTTTTGGGCCGAAGCCGTGAACACTTCTTGCTATATCATTAATAGGGCTATGATTAGATCCATACTCAAAAAGACACCTTATGAGATATGGAGAGGTAAAAAGCCCAATATATCATATTTTCTTGTATTTTGTTGTAAGTTCTATATGCATAATAATGGAAAAGATAACTTGGGAAAATTTGATGCCAAATCAGATAAAGCTATTTCCCTTGGTTATTCAAGTCATTATAAGGCCTATCGAGTCTTCAACAAGAGGATGCTCTTAGTTGAAGAATCCATTCATGTTATTTTTAATGAGTATGCTTCTAAGTGTGCAGCTAAAAATGATGACCATATGAAAGTAACAGAAAACATGATGGATGATTTGACCATAGAAGAAAAGACATATGAGCAACCAAAGCAACGTGATGAGTCATTGAGCTAAAAAGATGTAATGCCTATGTATGATGTAGTGGAGGTGTAATCGAGTGAAATTTAAGCTACTTCATAATAAAGGGAAACTCAAAATCCAAGGGTTAGGAATGAAGCTGAAGGAACTCAAGTCATAAGAGATCCTACCCAAGGAGTTAGGTCAAGATCACAAATTCACAACACATGTGAATATGTGGCATTCTTGTCATTGGTGAAGCCAAAAGGTAAGGAATAAGCAATTAAGGATGAGCATTAGACACCAGCCATGTAAGAGGAGCTCAATCAATTCGAAAGGAGCCAAGTGTGGATGCTAGCACCAAGGCCAACCCATCATCGTGTCATTGGAACCAAATGGGTTTTCCAGAACAAGCTTGACAAATCTGGTAATGTGGTAAGGAACAAAGCTCGTTAGGTGGCTAAGGGATATTCCCAAGAGGAAGGTATTAACTTCAATGAAACTTATGCTCTCGTAGCTAGGTTAGAAGCAATTAGAATGTTACTTGCCTTTGCATGTTTTAGAAATTTCAAACTTTTTCAAATGGATGTCAAAAGTGTATTTCTAAATGGTTTATCTAAGAGGAAGTATATGTTTAACAACCTCCTATTTTTGAAGATTTTAAACATCCAAATAATGTTTTTAAACTTTAAAAAGCC
>CAOJBK010350906.1:0-12404 GCA_948294925.1 Codiaeum variegatum | reverse complement strand
AAAATATGTTTAAACCATCATATTTCTGTAGAATAGACAGTGAGCTCTCACGGGCTGCCTCCTCTCTGTCACGGCCTGTGACACCACCCATGATAGGCTACTCTCTCTATTCTTCAAGATTTCTCATGGGCTACCACACAAGCCGTGAGGCAGACCGTGAGACAGCCCTGGGACTTTATTTTTTGCTCCGTTTTGGTACATTTTCTTTACCTTTCGAGCTCGAACCTTGAAATATTTCCTCCTAGCTTCGAAATTCATTTGATTACCTAGAAGTGGCTGAAAACATTGAAATGGACACATCAAATTCAATTTAAAGTGCAAAATTCACCTAGAATGTGGGGGAAAATAATGTGTAATTTGCCAATTATCAAACTCCCCCACACTTAGACATTTGCTTTTCCTTAAGTAAACCTAAGTACAATCAATACACATTCCACTCGCAACAATCAAGGACTAAAAAATTGGAACCCAAAAAAAAAGAGTAAACATCACTAACATAGACGTCTAGGTTTCACAATGCTCGATTTCATGGTTAAACTAAGGATAAGGTAATTTAGTTAAGGATCCATGAAGGCACTGCTCTTATAACCTAGTTCTAAGGAGATTCAATACATAATCGAGCTTCTAATACCAAAAACATGGCTCCATTAAGTTCCTCAACTTAAGCATTCCCAAAATCACTCGGTTGAACATTCTTGAGAATTGAAAACTTTCTTTGTTTGTTTAATGTGCACATCATGAATTTTCTCAATTGTTCAAGGGACCCAACTTAGCTAAACTCATCACTAGTCTTTTGACGTGAAGGTAAACGCTTTGCGGCATCGACCCCCAGTTACTCAACTATTCATGGACTTGTTTAGCTGGCTACTAGTACTATTCATGGTTTTACTTTTTAAATATTGCTTTGCTCAATACAAAACCAATGAAATATGTTATAATTTTTAAAGACCCTAATTTTCTTTTCACACATATTTTCTCACGAGTGCATAATATTTTCGTATTTGTTCCGTTTCCTAAGAAAATCACCCAAAAATTAGACACTCAACAGTGACTAAATTCCCTAAAACCTAGTCGTGGGAAGAGTTCCAAGTGGATTCCTACTGTCAACCACTATGTGCTAAGTTTAATCAAAAACTAAAGTTAATTGCAAAGAGTAGAGTCTATGTGAGTGGTTTAAAAAAAATTGGTCTAATTTTAAAGTTCTATCAAAATGCAATTAGAACTTGTAATGTGTTGTGCTTAGTTTTGTTATTCCTGTGTGTAAAAATAATAAAAAAGAGGGAGGAGGAAGATTACTGCCATGAAATGGAAGATATCTAGCCTTCCTTAATAATACAGTCAGAGCTAAAGTAAGAATTAAGGGCTACAAATCAATGTTAGATTTGGTTTTACTATGAAACCACAAAAGAATAAGGTGAAGGTTACCACAAAACAAAAACACAAGAAAGTAAACATTAAAGTAAAGCAAGAAAATTGAAAATATTAATGGGTTACCTCCCATTCAGTGCTTCTTTAATGTCATATTAGTTGGACATTATTGTTATTCATCTTCCACCAAGGAAGTGAAGGTTACCTTGTGTTGGATACCTCCATAAAACATAAAAAGAAGAGTATGTAAGGGAGTTGGTCCATGCATAGCCTTCTTTTAGCAATAATCAATATTTTTTTCTCTCCATATGATGCATACCTGAGCTTTCAAGGCATGGAACCATCATCAAAGAGCTTTACCCATTGGCTTGTGGTGGGGCATGAGAATTGAGCTTCCAAGAGATCGAATATGACTTTGTCTTCCTCCACCCCTTATGATTCTTAGATTATCTACTCAGATGCACTTAATTTATCTTCCAACACCTCTACAGAATAGATTTCCCTCTTTAATGAGAATTTAGAGACCATAAGTACCAGCCACGTACTCGCTTCTCCAACAACTAAGCATTTTGAGAAGGATGGTAGCAGTGTAAAGCATGGTATGGTAGGGTGTTCAATGGTTGGAATTTGGATTATAGGGAGGGTGGGTGTTTGGATTATAGGTGTGGTAATTTCAACACTTGTTCCCACTTCGTCCATGTAATATTGCTCACCTTTCTCATTTTCATTATCATCCCACAACCACTAGGCGGTAATGGTCTTTTATCGCTCCACCGGAATGGCATTAACATAGTTGGGTAAATTGTCTAATGATGAGGATTGTAGGTTCTCCAAAATTTTCCCAACTTGAACTTCTAGGTTGCAAAAAGATGCTTGTTAGTTTGCCATAACCTCATATATGCTCTGAAATATACTATCGGTAGCTTCCACTATTTTCACAAACATGTCTTCTAACCTATGCTCTTCTTGCTCATCATCCCCTAATGTGGCCTCTACCTCAAATTGAGTTGGGGAGGTATTTTCCAATATGTTGCTTTTGTTTAGCACATCCTTCCCCCAATTCTCCATAGACTCCACGAATCTTTCCACTACAATCTCAAGGGATGACTTCTCATGTGCTCCCTATCCATATTCATTTGGGAAATCATCTTCATAGATGTGTCCATTGTTGTGGTAATGATTTCCTAGATATCCCCATTTTTTATTCGGGTAGGAACTCCATTGTTGATAGTACCAATCATCCATGGAGAGATTTTTCTATAATAAAAACTTAAAATAAACAAAAAAAAAGGTAAAATAGAAAAAGCAAATAGAAAAAAATGAAAATAAACAAATATATATATATATATATATATATATATATATATATATATATATATAAAGACTAGATCAATAGTCGATATTATATCACTAATATTGTGCACAAGTGTCCTCGGCAACGACGCCAAAAACTTGATGTTTGTCGGGGGCAACACCAGGGATTTTACAATTTATAAAGCTCGATGGCTAATTCTACCCTGGCTCTAAGCAAGTGCATCTATCATTTAGGTAGTATAGTGGTAACGAGTTCGATCCACAGAGACACCGACACAAGTACATACTCAAACTTAAACTATTGTCTAGTTGAATCAAATTTTAGGCTAATTAAACTAAACTAATTAAAACTAATCTATGAAAGAAATAAAGGATAGATGACAGAAAACCAATAGTGAAGTTCATCTAGATATTGAATCCACCTAAATGCTCATGCATGTCAAGAACAATGGTATGAATCATTCAAACAATGAATTGAATTAGACTCTTATTATATTGGATATAAACCTTTCTCAAGTGATTAAATCCCTAACTTACTAAGTATTATAGGGGAATATCTTCTCAACATATAATTAAATAGAATTAGCATTAAGTTTAAGAGAATGACATCCAAAGAAGTATTATAGGTCTATCTCTAGCACCCCAATCAATTCCCTACTTCCATGAGTGATCAATCTATATTAGGGTATCTCTACTCATCTAATATAGAATCAATATCTAATTAACAAACTAGTAATTAAAAATTAGAATAAAAATCATAAATCATGAAAATAAGACAATCCAAATATGAAATTGATGCAAAACCAAATATTCAATTCATACAATCAAAATTAGGGTTCATAATATCTAGATTAAAGAATAAATTAATCCATAGCACAAATTTGAAAAAGAAAATACAAAGGAAGGTAGATAAAATTCAAACATTCAATTAATGGTGAGAAATCCCCACTTCAATCTTCATTCCTCTTCCAAAGTTTGCAATTTTTTCATCTTCACCATGGAAATTTTGCATTTTTCTTTCTCTAACCCATTTATGGGGTGAATTCCCAAAACCCCAAGAGAGAGCCCCCCAATCTAATATAAATGATTCCCTTTTATAGTTCTTTAAGGCTCATTAGGGTTTAGATAGGTGTCAAGCATGGATTGACCAGTTTTTGCTACGTCAGCATAAGTTAGATTAGTACCAAGAATCAGATATCTGACTTTCATGCAAATTTTGGATATGAAAATTAAAGAATTTGACTTTTTAGTCTTCTTCAAAATTGTATAACTTTATCTTATCTTTCCGACAGCACCTAAATCACCTTAATTGGAGTTCTATATCTTGAGTTGTGCTTAAAATACTAAAATATGTTTAAACCCGTCATATTTCTGTAGAATAGACAGTGAGCTCTCACGAGCTACCTCCTCTCTGTCATGACCCATGACACTAGCCATGAAAGGTTACTATCTCTATTCTTTAAGATGTATCATGGGCTATCTCACAGGCCATGAAACAAACTGTGAGATAGCCCTAGGACTTGATTTTTTGCTCTGTTTTGGCACATTTTCCTTGCCTTTTGATGCACTTTGGTCGTAACACCCGCAAGTGCACGGGGTCATACCAAGTTGTATAATTGGTGAATGCCACTATCGTTCTCCCAAAGG
Source organism: Codiaeum variegatum (assembly GCA_948294925.1). Lineage (NCBI taxonomy): Eukaryota > Viridiplantae > Streptophyta > Magnoliopsida > Malpighiales > Euphorbiaceae > Codiaeum > Codiaeum variegatum. The sequence continues at coordinate 8,075 of CAOJBK010350906.1, read as the reverse complement.
ATTGGATGGTTCAGTTGATCAATCACTAGCTCAATCACCTGGACTATTGTTTAGCTCGCAATTGGTCATTTTGAATAATGATTAAAAATGAAATGAAACTTTAAAACTAAAATTGACTAATTGACAAACTATTGGAGATTGAACACAAGAGTAAGATTTGATGAGAGAAAGTTTACCTAGACTTTGACTCATATTTGATTATATTGAATGGATAACCAACAACTCAATGAAAATCTAAGGCAATCAACAAGTGGGTTTTCGCACAAAAAGTAAATTTGAATCTTTCTCAAGCAAACAAACCCTAATTCCTAAGTAAAAGTTGGGAATATCTTCTCACAACCAATTAAGTAGGAAAAGCAATAAGAGAAAGTGAAATGAAACATGTCTCTAGGCATCCATACTTCTATCTCTATTAAGCATAGCAAACCCAAATGATTTTGAGTGTTCAAAACCTAAACTTTCTATCTCTAGCAAAGAATAGGCAACAATAATCATCAACAATCATGTATTAAAGATGAAAAGTGTAAAAATTTTAATCAAAATCAATATTTGAAGAAAACCCTAAACATTCATTGAGGAAAAGAGTTAATTAATCCATACAAATATCAAATACTCATCTAATGTAGGTAGACTAAATGAGTTTAGTTCATAACTACCATAAGATTACAACATAAAATATAAGAGAATGAGAAAAGAGTTAAGAATCATATATGATTTCTTAACATCTCTACTTAAGCCCTATATATCCTTGTAGAATCTTAAGGAAAGGTTGATGAAAGCTTGAACTTGATATTGTAATCTCTCTTGAACCTTGACTCTTGATGTGTTTTTCCCAGAAAAATAGCTCTCATAGGGTTTTAAACTAAGAAAACTCAAATAGTAAAAAAGTCTCATCTTTCTGTAACTTTCTGGCTTTTATAATGTTGGAAAATTAGAGGCCAATGGCAATTATCATGCCCATGACCATTGACCATGAGATTAGCCTGTGAAATCCCTTGAGAGAGCTATAGAGTAGTCACAAGAAATGCTCACGGGTGTGAAGATTGCCCGTGAGCCACTTGCTGCTTACTGGACTAAAATTTCCCTTTGTCTACTGGGTCATGGGCATTCCTCATGCCAATGAACATTGGCTATGAGGTGCTAGATTCCCCATTTTTCCTCTGTTGTGGATCCATTTTTGCTCCCTTCTCTGATGTTTCTCTCTATTTAACTCTGGATCAATGACTAAGTAGATATAAGTTGAAAACACACTTAAACAAATAGATTAAATGTAATTGGAATCAGATAATGGCCAAGAAATGAAGCAAAAACTAAGTATAATTGGCCATTATCACCTTTCAAGACCAAACCCTAAAATAGTTTCTCCTAGCTCCAAAATTCATTTGATTACCTAGAAGTGGCTGAAAACACTAAAATAGACGCATCAAATTCAATTTAAATCGCAAAATTCACCAAGAATATGGGGTGAAATAATGTGTAATTTGCCAATTATCATCCTGCAAAGACCGGAGCTTAATTATTTACCCATTGAAAAGTTGGCTTCCTCTCTTCTGTTGTCATGCAGGAAACTTAAAATATACCTCCAAGCATACCAAAGGATGGTGGTGACAGATAAGCCCCTGCAAAAAACTCTCATCAAGCCAGAAACTTCAGGGAGGATTTTATTCTGGTTTGTAGAGCTCAAGTAATAAGCTCTGTAATATCGACCCAGAACAGCAATTAAAGCTTAAGCATTGACAAATTTTATCTTCAAATGCTCATTCCTAGAGGAAAATAGAGAAAGGGCTGAAGAAGGTGAGGCCAAAGTAAACTTATCAACCACTTGGGAGTTATAAGTTGATGGAGCCAGCACTTAGAAAACCAGTTGAATAGGGATTATTCTAAAAAATGGCATAGGGGTCCTCCTCATATATGCTCTAAAGCTGGACATCCCAACAACACAGCTGAATACAAAGTGCTAGTATAAGGGCTCAGATTAGCCAACTTCCTCTCAATGGAAAAATTATGTATTTGCAGTGATTCACAACTAGTGCTGGGACATGTTGATGGGATCTTTGAAGCAAGAAAGGAAGAGATGGCAAGATACCTAGCCATTGTCAAAGAGCAGATTCAAAAGATGCATGGGAAAGGGGTGGAAGTAGAATATCAAAAGGTCCTAAGACTCCAAAATTACAGAGTGGATAGTTTGATCAAGTAAGCAGCAACACACCCCTCAGGGTACCCTGACAAAGTCTTCATGGGGTCCCTATCAATACCCAGCATCAGCGAAGGTCAAGAAGTGAAAGAGATAAAAGAAGAGCCAAGCTGGATAAATCCAATCAAAGCATATCTAGAAAAAGGGGAACCACCACAAGACCTAAAAGAAGAAAAGCATATTAAGAGGTGCAGTGCCTACTTCTCCGTCCATAATAGTACCTTATACAAAAGGGCATAGTCGCTTCCTTGGCTCAAGTGCCTCAAGCCAAGTGAAGTGAAGTATGTCCTCTAAGAAATATATGAGGGGTCGTGTGGGATGAAAATCAAAGGAAAGGCACTGGTGGCTGAGGAACTTCAACATTGCTATGACTATCCTACAATGAAAATGGATGCAAGATCCTTAGTGAAGAAATACCCATCATGCCAAAAATTTGCAAATCTAATAAAGGCGCAAGGCACTGAGAAAGTTCCAATATACAACTCGTGGCCCTTTTTCCAAGTGGGGAATAGATATCATTGGTCCTTTTCTAATGGCCCTGAGGTAGAGAAAGTTCTTGGTGGTAACAGTGGAGTACTTCACAAAGTTGGTCGAAGCGGAACCCTTAGCAACCATCTCAAGCAAGAACAATTTCAAGTTCATATAGAAAAGCATCATCTGTAGATTTAAAATTCCCTATCAACTCATTGACGATAATGGGAGGTAGTTCGATAATGCAAAGATTAGGGAATTCTGTGAAGGGTTGAATATCAAACAACATTTATCTTTGGTAGCCTATCCCCATACTAATGGGCAAACTAAAGTTACAAACAAAACTATTCTCCAAGGGGTCAAGAGAAGACTAAAAGGATATGGGAGAGATTGGGTTGAAGAGCTCTACCATGTGCTCTAGATATACTGAACCACCCCTAGGGAGCCTATAGGTAAACCCCCTTCGCATTGACTTTTGGCAATAAAGCTGTCATCCCTGTTAACATAGGGCTGCCAAGTGGAAGAGTCCTATATTGCAATGATGAAAAGAATAACAAGCTGAGGAGGATGGAGTTAGACCATTGGATGAATTGAGAGAAGAAATCATCATCAAGACTACTTCCTACAAAAGGAGAGATGCCAATTACTTCAACAAGAAGGTGAAAACTTAAAAGTTCAATGAAGGCAGCTTGGTATTGTGAAGCCTCGAAGCAATAGGCTGAAGAGAATGTGTAGGCAAGTTAGCCCCTACATGGGCAAGGCCCTTCAGAGTTAAGCAAGTTATAGGCCCTAGAGCCTATAAACTCCTAACTTTAGAAGGCATAAACATACCTCACACATAGAATGTACAACATTTGAAAATGTACTACCAATGATTAAAATCAATGAAAATTTTGCCTTTTGAGTCTACATTGTAAGTAATTTTCTATTCATAAGACCGTTTTGAGAGGTAAAAGAACTTCCCTGGGAGGCACAAAATCCTTGATGAAGGATGTAAAACCTACTTAACAAGAAAAAGACCTTCCCTGGGAGGCACAAAATCCTTGATAAAGGACATAAAACCTGCTTGATGAGCAAAAGACCTTCCATAGGCGGCATAAAATCCTTGATGAAGAAAATAAGACCTACTTAATAGGTAAAAGATCTTCCCAAGGAGGCATAAAATCCTTAATGAAGGACATAAGACCTGCTTGATAGACAAATGACCTTCCTTGGGAGGTACAAAATCCTTGATGAATAAAATAAGACCTACTCAATAGATAAAAGACCTTCTTTAGAAGGTACAAAATCCTTGATGAAGGACATAAGACCTGCTCGATAGGTAAATGATCTTCCTTATGAAGCACAAAACCCTTAGGAAAGGATATAAGACCTGATTGGCAGGCAAAAGATCTTCCATAGGAAGCATGAAACCCTTAAGAAACAAAAGACCTACTCAATAGGCAATAAACCTCCTTAGGGAGGCAAGCACCCTCAGACAGGAACACTTTGGAAAAAAATCCCTTTTATAACCTAGTAGGAAAGAAGGCATACTAAAAGAAGCAAAATAAATGAAAGTGAAAAAGGCTTCAAGAAGAGGAAAGAACACATTCAAAGTAATAAGGCAAAATGATGAAGAGTATAAAGTAGGAGCAAACCTCCATTCATTAAGCTACAAAATTTTACAAAGAAATATACAAAGTTTACAAAAGTCATAAAAATCAGGAATGGGTAGCCTCATCATCTTGACCTATGGCCGCGCTCAAATCCTTGCTAAAAGACTGTGAAGGATCCTTGGCTTCGTCATCCCCAAAGACAGGAGAAGGAAGTCAAACTAGAGTATTCAAACACTCCTTCAGGATAGGAACCTTCACCTTTTTTTAGTTCATAAACTTTGAAAGAACCCTTCAAGACATGAAACTTCTCCTCCACCTCATTGATGGTCTTAATATGGTGAAGAAAGCCACTTAAGATCTCTTTCCTCATAATATACCTCCGAAGCCAATTGGAGCTAAAGAAATCCCTGATTTCTTGATGAACTCTGTCAATTTGGTTTTGAACTTGCTTTGACAGAGATTGGCATGTCCTCTCTAATAAATGAAGATCCTTTTGGAGTTTAGCCTTGTCATCCCGAATATTATAATTCTAATCCCCCAAAGTCATAGCCCTCTGATTCAGAGATCCCACAAGGTCCTATTTCTCCTTTAATTAATTCTAAAGGTCTTCGAGCTCCTTCAAAGTCTTAGCCTTCTCTTTGACTAGGCGATCCCTCTCTGCACTAATATCTTAAAGGGTCAAAGTTGAAAAAGCCAAGGCTCCTTTGCTACAATGAAGAGCGATTTGAGACTCGAAAAGGGCACAGCTTGCCAAAGGTTTTCTACTTCCGTCTTAAGGTTATCAGCTTCCAAGTCATAGATAGACAATATGTGATGAGCATCTTCATTTTTCATGAGAATGACCTTCACGGCATTATGATATGCCCTCAACTTCAAAGCAGTGACCTGAGTAGAAAAAGGAGTGATTAACAAACACAATAAAAGCCCATAAAGATGAGAAAACAAGAAAGGTACAAAAGCTCTCCTCAAGGGAAGAAAATAAGGAAGGGCCCTCGACCAATATCCCCCTAGTAGTAAAAGTGTCCATTTCGGTATTGATAGGGAGACATAACACTCCTATGTCCCCTTGGCAGGAGACAAATTGGTAGAAAAGTTGAAAAAGTTGCATCGAGGGGGATAAAATCCCCAAGCAAAAATAGAGGACCTCGAAGAAGTGAATATCGAGGATTGAATTGAGGGTGAGGGTAAGAGGAAGCATGTCAAAGTAATTGAAAACTTGAACAAAAAAAGTAGAAGGGGGAAAGAGAAAACCTCAAAGTATATAATCAAGGAAACAAAAGTAATAATGGGGGCCTGCAGAGATACCCATCCTAGGATCAGGGTGAAAGAGGCGGTATGAAGGAGAAGGAAAGTCGAAGGATTCCACATTATAAATAGCCTCAATATTTTTCTGAACTGAAGCCTAGTTGATGTTGGAAATTGGCTTCACTTCTTACCAGGCATGAGCGAGGGAATCTTCAACAAAATCAGCAGCCTCTTCATTTGAAGGCTGAGCAGGAAGGCCTCTGGTACGAACCATTGGTGAAGGTAGATGTAGAGAAGAAGATTGAAGCAAAGAAGAAGAGAGAGAAAATTAGAAAGGATGTGGAAATGATACAAACAAAAGGGAAAATTTGAAAAAAGAGGGTTCTTATAAACCTCTTAGAAAACTCCTCATATTTTAGACCATAATTATAAGAAGACGACACTTGGTGCTTCATTTAAGAGGCATGTGGACATCACGAAGCAACATCTTCGGTACAATATGACCTCGGCTTAAGTTATCTTCAGCACTTAATGTACCAAAAACTACACCTGTGGCAAAACAACGTCCGAAAGGTAAAACCTGAAAAAAATGGAATGCATCAACAATTGACCAACAACGAAATAGAACACAAAGGAAAATGATAGTAAAAGAGAAGAGCTTTCAAGGAAGAACCTTCGATGAACCTGATAAAGAGAAAAATTGAACCTTTGAGGAGCCCCATGAGTTGCTTCGATCCAAAGGAGCAATGAAAGATTTGGGCACCAAAAAAATCTATCAAAATAAGACCTAAAGGTCAGGTTAGAATTTTTGTTGAAACTGAGGTATCGCACTTTTAGCACTTTAACCTCAGATGAACAAAGGAGGCCTCTTACACGGGTCAAGAATTGGAACTTAAAGGCCTTGGATTAAGGATTATCATAGATGAGTCTCTAAATGACATGAGAGAAATAAGGCCCAAGCCCAAAACCTAACAAGGATGACTTCAGCACACTATGTGCCAAAGAGATCCCAAACAATGGGACCCACGATGTACTGAAAATAAGAATATTCCCTAAACACATGTCTTTAACTAATTTAGTCACTTGTCACTCAACCATTTGGGGACCACCTGATACCATACTCAGAATCTACCATATAGCACTCAGACAGCAAGATAAGTGTCCTAGAGGAATCTCATAGAACATTATAAATACCCCATGATGGCACACATTTCATGGTATGGAATCCTAACCCAAAACACTCCAAAAACTCAATTTTATTGTGTTCTAAAGGCTCCTCAGAACCTAAGGTTCTTGAGCTCATTACTGACTTGAGCATCAAAGTCCTTGCCAAGCTCAAAGCCTTGCCCTCTTAGCTCACATTTGATCTTTGTGTAGGCATTACAATCCAAGACAATCAAATCCAGTCCAAGTTATGAAAGATCATAAGTTGTTAGGCATTAGTCCTATCACAGGTGGTATTTGATATCCACAAAAAAAAAAAGATAAAATTGAAAATTAACTATTAAATTTTAAGTTATGAATAAAATAAGTGATATATTTTTTTAATTTTAAAAAAAATTAAAAATCTAGTCACTTATTGAATTCACATAAATTTTAAGTTAAAAGTTTTAACTTATTATTTAATTAATTTTTCATTTAATCTAAACTTTTCAGTTGTAGTTATTAAATTGGCTTTAAATGAAGAAATATTGAAAATTTTAATTTTAAATAATAAATGTTTTTAAGTGAAACTTTAAAACACCCCTAAATTATTATAGCTTGTATATAAATCATTTTAGAAAAATGCTAAATATTTACTCTTTTTTACCTTCTTCACTAGTATAATGACGTATAAGTTATATTGTAGTTTATAAATGCACATTAATTACACATTATCTACAAATTCAACTTATGTATCATCAATGGAGGTGGTAATAGGAAAATATATTTATTTTCAAATTTTGCATTATTTGGTAGAAATAAGGAATTAGAATTGTAATAAAAAATAAGGAATAAATTTAAAATATTTCTATATTTCCATTACTAAAGGAGATTCGGGAGTGAGAAAGAATAGAATTTATATTTCAATTCCCATTGAATAATTTTTAATTCCATTCACACATTCTTATTAACCAACCAAGCCTTTAGGATTTTTGACCAAAATTTGGTATCTAATTGCTAATTAGAAAAGAAATAGTATTTTACTTGAAAGAGTTACTAAGTATTTAGATTTGGAATAAAAAATCCTAAATTTGTTGGGTAAGTTTAAGTGCTTATAAATAGGGAAGATATTTTGTATAGAGAAATAGAAGCAAAAGGTGTAAATACAAGACAACTTGAATTTTGACAAGTTTGAGCATTAACTTGGATATTTTTTATGTGGGTAAACATTTAAGGTTGCTTCTAGAAATACTTTCTAATTTAGGTTGAGAATTTTTTTTCTCTAATTTATATGATGGGGTGATATAATAAATTGTGGGATAACGATTTAGTTATATTATCATTATTTTTCTCATATGGTGAAGAATAGAAATCTCCATGAATGTAGTTAAGTTTGTTCCAAACCACGTAAATCATGGTGTTGCTAT
>CAOJBK010350557.1:0-11127 GCA_948294925.1 Codiaeum variegatum | reverse complement strand
AATGGGCTAAGATACATTTTAGCACTTAACATTTTATCTAAAGTGCATATAAAAACTTATTCTTATTTTTGTCTCATTTTAGCACTTAACGTTTTACATAAGGTGCATATAAACCCTTATTATTATTTTTTTTGTTTCATTTTAGTACAATTTTTTAAATTCAGTAACAAATAAGCCCATTAATTAATGGACTAACTAACAGTGATAAAAAAAACTAAGCTGATATCATTTTTTTAAACTACATGCTTCTCTTTTGCTTATTTCCCTTTCCCGTAGGTCTTACACAATGTTAGAATTATAGTTTTTCTTTTTAAATATTTCTCTTGAAATTAAATCCAACAACTGAAAACATATCAATAAAATGTGTAAAGGTAATCTCACACCATAAAAGTGAAATACAAACTATCTAAATATTTTTAGTTGAGTTTTTTGGATTTTTAAGCAAGAAAAATTGGAAATTTATGATAGAAAAATTGCAGATGATGAGTTCGACAAGAACATGAAACAAAGGTAATATTTTGTTAAGTCTTGGATTTCTCTTGTTATTATTTTATGATAATGTGTGTGAATTAAGTTTGTAGAGATAAAATGAGTGATAATAAAGATGACAGTAAAAATATGATGATGCATATCTCATAATGAAGAGCTTTAATAAGAGGGAGAGTGCTAAAAAGATGAATTTTATATATGGATTTTGTATAAAGGAGAGAGGAGAATGATAAAATTTAAGTTTCGTAAAATTACATTTTCAGACTTAATAATTATTTTTTCTCTGTTAGTTAGTCAATTAGCTAGGAAGCTTATTTGTTACATAATTTTAAAATTTATGTTAAAATTAGATAAAAAAAAAATAAGAATAAAAGTTTATATGCATCTTATATAAAATCTTAGATGCTAAAATGAGATAAAAATAAGAATAAGATTTTATATGTTTATATTCTGTCCAAAAAAAAAAATCTGTCAAAGCTTTCGGTAACAGATCTAACCAAGCCCATAAAAATAGTAAACAACCATTCGTACACTCTTGCATACACTATAATTCACATTCCCGCCATAAACACGCACTCACTCACGGCAACTGGCCCCAGTCACTTCCTCCACTCTTCAAGTTATAGGCTTTGTTTGCGTTCGCTTCATGCTGAAAAAAGTCGTTCCATTTGTTCCCCACAATTTCTAGGGTTCTCGGTTTCCTAAGCCCCGAACCATGGACGATTCTAGGGTTCATGTCGGTTACAACCCTAGCACATCTCGTTCCGGGGCGGGTACGGTTACGAGGATCCGATTAGAGAACTTCATGTGTCATAGCAACCTCCAAATCGAGCTCTGCCCTTGGGTCAATTTTATCACCGGTCAAAATGGAAGTACGTGTTCTCTCTTCTCACTGTTCAGTTTTTAGTTTGGTTGTTGACAAGTTTGATTTAGCTCATTTGTGGTTTCGTTGTTTGCAGGTGGCAAAAGTGCAATATTGACTGCTTTATGTATTGCATTTGGATGCCGTGCAAAAGGGACCCAAAGGGCTTCTACATTGAAGGATTTTATCAAAACTGGTTACAGGTTAATGATCTCTACTTATTTATTTATTTGTTTTTGAGAATAGAATGGATTTTTTCTTACTTCTGTCTGAATTATGTTTTATAAGTTACATTACACAATTGCCCCATAAGAGCTGTGGAAGTTTCTAATTGGATGTGACCATGTTTTCTTTTCAAGGAATCGTGGCTTGTTCCTCTTGTTTTTCCTTGAATTTTTATAATACTGTTTTTCACCAATCTGTCTTGATTTTATCTTATTTCATTTTTTTTATAGCTATCAGCTATTTTCTTTTTTCCAAGTAATTATATTGTTCTGTTGACTCTCATTTGACTGACATTTTGATCTTTCCAGTTGCGCTGTTGTTGAGGTGGTACTGAAAAATCAAGGAGAGGAAGCTTTTAAGCCAGAAATTTATGGTGATGCCATAACTATTGAACGCAGAATCAATCAAACTTGTAGCTCTACGGTTCTAAAGGATTTCCAAGGTCTAAATAATTTTTTATTAATAAATTCTTTTAAATTCCTTTTAAAAGCTCCATGGTTTTTGAGATACTTGTAAGACATGTAAATGGCAATAAAATGTCACAACTTGTTTTGTTGGAATTAGACAGAAGTCCATTCTGATGTTTCTTGGTATGCCTCTATGAAGAACCATAGACCACTTGATTCCTTATACTGGGAGTATATGTCTGGTTGTCTCTATTTTTCGCAACTTCTGAACAATTAAAGTTTGCCTGGCCAGGGAATTAATTGGTGGTTAAGCATGTAAAAAGGCTCAGAAGTTACATATTGAAGGTGTCATGGACTAGTGTGAAAATATATTTTGGGGTATATGCTTATAAATTTTCAAGTTGAAAGTCCCCTGGTGTCTGGATTGCATTAATCATTTTAAATAAAGAATTTGGAAACTGTTTAAAACAGAAAAGTGTCACTTGATTTCTATATCCACCTGGAAAAACACTAATACAAAACTAGACTCTTCATGTGAAAAATCTTGCTCTTATTCATGTCAATTTGGTTTTAGCTGTATGCTTTTGTTGTGATCTAGTGCCTCATTATTGATGAGAGCTGCTGTATTCACTTGTTCTTTTTCTCTCTTGCATCACTGGACAGGTAGAAAGGTTGCTGGTCGAAAAGAGGAACTTCGGGAGCTCGTTGAACATTTTAATGTGAGTGTAATTGCAGCCATATATTGATTTTCATTGAAAAATGGAAAGAGAACCGATCTGATTCTCTGAACAATCGGAATTTCGTACTTCTGTCGGATCCTCCCTATAATGTCCAGTTTTGGCTTAGCATCATACAGTGCTTTCAGTAGGAATGTTTTTCTCACTCTTTATTTTTATTCAAAGCCTTATTGAAACACAGCTGAGGCACAGTTAAACTTATGTGTTATACTCTGAGGCTAAATTGCTCTTTGATTCAGCTAAAAATAATCCCAAATGGAACTTGCTAATGCAATTATTTTTTCCCTCTAGCTTTCCTTGCTTCCCATTTTACCATCATCTGGAATAGCATTGAGGTGAAAATGCTTCTGCTTTTCTCTTCCTTCTAGTGTTCAGTGAACTGATTTTTTTTTTAAATTTTTAATCTTTCCCATCTTTGAAATCATTTTTCCATTTGGTTCTTTTTAAAAATAGAAGCTAATCTTCGTACTGGTTCTTGAATTCTTTCTGCTGTATATTCTGCAGATTGACGTTGAGAATCCCTGTGTGATAATGAGTCAAGACAAAAGCAGAGAGTTCTTACATTCTGGGAACGACAAAGATAAATTCAAGGTAACTTCTTGTTTTGTGCACATATGTTCTCAGGAGAAGCCATGTGGGTTCTTTATTGATACTTTGTTTCTCAGTTTTTCTTCAAGGCAACTCTCCTTCAGCAAGTTAATGATCTTTTGCAAAGTATTTATGAACAATTGAGGTCTGCAAATGCACTTGTTGATGAATTGGAGGCCACAATCAAACCCATAGAGAAGGAACTCACTGAGTTGCAAGTAAAAATAAAAAACATGGAGCACATGGAAGAGTTATCTCAGCAAGTACAGCAACTGAAGAAGAAGCTTGCATGGTCATGGGTTTATCATGTTGACAAGCAACTTGAAGATCAACATACGATGATTGAGAAGCTTAAAGATCGCATACCCGCTTGTCAAGCTAGAATTGATTTGAAACTAGTGAGTAATTCTTGTCAGTCCTAAAAGTTTCTGTCTGCATATTCAGTTGTCTTACTTGCATTATTAAATACATTATCTATTCATTTTTATTCATCCCTTCCATGTTATAGGGACTTGCATAGAGGCCCTAGGTCAAAGGGGGAGCGAGGAAATTTCCTTAGCATGTTTTGACTAAGTTCCTGTTATTAAATTGTATATATTTCCATCCAGTTAAATTTTCATCTTCTTGCTTTCTTTAAAATCTTTTAACAAGAGAATGGTGTTTATAAATCAATAATATGTTGCAGTGGGCTGGCTTAATGCTGACAGAATTTTGAAATTTAGGTTTTTATACCTCAAACAAACCACTTGGCGAGTCAAATCAAAAGTTTCCAAGCTGGGATTTACCGACTAACAATGGCTTTCTTACATTTAATTACGGGGTAGGGGTTCTAACAACAGCAGTGAATTTGTTAACAGTTTAGGCTCCATGCAAGGATTATTTTGTTGATATATAGGAGTTGTCATTATGAAGCACTAGGTGAGATATTTAGGGTTGAAGAAAACAAGAGAAAGGACGAAATTAGCAAACTAATTGGATGTTGTGCCAATTATTTGAATTCTGAGGTATGGTATCAGCCCCTCTTAATGAAGGAACAAAAGAAAATAATTTGATGGTTGATATTTTACTTCTAATTTTTTCCAAAGGAAACCCTATGATTGAATTTGAAAATTGTAACCTACATATAGGTTAATGATTCCAACCATAGGGAGAGGAAGTATATATTTATTTATTTTGAAATTCACACCTACTGCAGTGTGTGCCTGATGCTTTGGGAGCTTGAGGTCGGGAGATGGAATTCTCCCCCATCTAGAAACAAGGGAATGGGATAAACTTATACTGTTCCAGTTGAAACTACAAGAATAACTTGGGGTCACATTTTGGGCCTTGGTTTTAAGCTCAAAATTTTCAGGAACAGTTTGGTTTGAACCATAACAATTGTATAGGAAAAGCTTGTCTCTGTTTTGAAGTCAATAAATGGTGTTCCTGATGAACTGACAAAGAAAGTGAAAGAAAAAGCATCTGATGAATACAGAAAAAGCATCTGATGAATACTTCATTTTTTATGGGTTGAGAGAAAATTGATTCTGGGACTATCCCTAAAAGGTTATAGACATCACTTGAATAATCAAAATGCCTTGATTTGGTGGAATGGTAGGAATTAAAATTCCATCGTTCTTTTAGAAGAACCCTTATAAAGAATAGAATTCTCAAGCTATAGATAACTAATACTTCTTTCCACTGTGATTCAGCCAATCGAATGAACACTTCATGCTTCCAAAGTCATGTTTATTTTTTAATTGTGAGTGAGATTCCTAGTCATGAAAAATGGTGATTTTTATTTTTATGTTCATTACAAATTGCCCACCACTCACCCTCACTCCCCTTTCTCTGTTTGTTCAATGTGAAATTCCTTTTTTTCTTTTTTCTCCTTTTTGGCTTTGTAGCCTGTATTTGAAAAATACTCTTTGCATTGATGACTTTATTCTTGACACTGATTTGTTTCTTGTGATCCTAACTGTTTAAAATTTGGCATTGTTTTCCTCAGTATACAATCAAGTCCAATGTTCATCGGATTTTCTATCCTATTGTATACAGGCTGTGCATAAAATATATTCATTGATCATTCTTTTATTTCACACAAAGACCATACTTTAAATTACTTTTATGTGCTATGGTTAAAGCACAACATTTATTTATTTTGTAGGGTAAGGTGGAAACACTGAGGGACCACCTCACGAAGAAGAAGGCACAAATTGCACACATGATGCAAAAGACATCGGAAGTGAGGAAAAACCAGGATGAATTGCGGGATTCTATTTCCAGGGTATGTTGGAACTTGGAAGTGATGTATAACTTTCTAAATTTCTTTTCCTGTTCATTCCTTTTTTTTTTCTTCTTTTAGATGCATTAAAATAGAAAAAAAAATTATATGACAGTTACAATAGACTTGGGTGGTTTGGTGAATGCATAGTGAATTTCAGTCATTTGTGTGTTAAAAGATGGTAAAGTCTGATTGCAATGAGATTAATCGCCAAATGGAAACAATTTTTCTTTTTTTTTTTGAAAAATTGCTATTGCATTCAAACTTTTAAAACATACTATTTTGCCCTTATTTCAATAAGAAATTGCAATTTTACCTATTTTGTCAAAATTACACCAATCATTTTTATTTTGCAATTGAGAAGAGATTGATGGAGAGTTATGATAGAGTTGAATCTGATGATGAATAACTAAAAAAATAATTGGTATAAATAGGCTATTTCTGTTTCAATGTTGACCAAATAATGCAATTGTAAATACTTTTTGAAATTAGGGAAATCGGTAGTGTTTCGGTGTCCTTGCAATCTTTTTTAAGGAGTTTGGTTTTTCTGTTCTTTAGACCTTGCACAACTGATGTGATTATTTTCTAGGCCTTGACACTGTTTCCTGTGTGCTTAACAATTTTTATGTTGATGCCATCTTCTGTTAAGCCTTTTACTGTTACATATGTGCTTTGCTGGTTTCATGTTTCAATTATTTCATACACCTTATTGATGCTATGAGTATTCCCTAGGCAACAAAAGAAAAGCTTGAGTTAGAACAAGAGCATAGCCGTGGAGCTATCAACATTCAAAAAATGCAGAAGCGTGCACAATCTCTTCAACATGAAGTCCAGGATATTCAGGAGCAACATTTCACACATACACAGGTTTTTTAGTTTTGCTTTCAGCAGAGATGATTGCTTTATTTAATCCTTGAGTGTCCTGCATTCTACTTGGTTTTTGAGACTTAATTGCTTTGTTATGATAAGGAGATGAGATTTCCCTCATTTTGTTGTGTTAAAATTTATCTGAAGGAACATTTGAAACAAAGGTTTTAATTCGCAGTTGTCATGTGCGTGTCATTGAACCGTGTCTAAAATGTGATGGTCATGGTTGGCACCATCGCTAGTTTGTTTAGAAAATGAAAATGTCACCTTTGGGTGATTCATCACAGTTGTGATATGGATAATCTGGTATTTAAAACCTTGGTTTCAAACAATAATTTTGTTTTGTCAAATGTAATTCACCATTAAAAAATGTGCTTGTGTTGCTACTGTTTGACATGATAATCTCCAAAAGAGCGCTTTTGCAATGCGAGCACAATGTGCTAAAACTCCTAATTTAGTTTCCATATTATATTAGGTGTGTGCTTTATTTGTGACATTTATGAAAGACAAGTGGAAAGTGTAATGCTTGTAAAAAACATATGCTAGTGACTTTTGAGATTCCTCAAATGCCAATTCTTTGTTCTTCATCTGCTAATGCTTTAGAGTGTTGCATACTTCTGTATGTTCACTCACCATTGGTTACTAGTTATGCTACTGATGTCTGCCAATTTCTGGGGATGATTGTTTTAAATGATGTTACCTAGGAGAGGTATAAGGTCCAGGAGATAATATAATATGAATGATGATAATAGTTTTATGTGTCTAATTTTTCTAGTTTACCGCAGGCTGAAGAGTCTGAAATAGAGGAAAGGATAAAGCAACTACAACACATGGTTGATGATGCTAATGACACACTACTAAGGTTGCTCTTTAGTTCTTTTTACCTTAACGCGTACGTGCTTATTTTTCACCTTTCATCTCATATTATATCTGCTTGACCAATAAATCAAATTAATTTTCAGGTTGAAGAACAATGAAAGTGGATTATCCGAAAGAGTGTCCAATGGAATAAATGAAATCAGAAAAATAACTGAAGAGGTATAGAGATTCTTGACATAATCAAATGATTCATGTAGAAAATGTGACTGATTCATTTTTATGGTGTATTTTCCAAATTTTTTGTTATTTTGAAGGAATATTAGTACCTATTTTCCAGAATTTTCTATTTGTGACAATCCCTTACAGGATTAAGATAAATGCCTCAAGTCCTGTTGTTAAGAGCCAGGTGCATTAGATTTGTTCTTTAATATGGGCCTCAGTTCTCGGTAAAAGTAACTCTAAATTTGGGAGTAACTGCAGAAAAATCCTCTCCTGTTTTGTGCTTGCATTCAAATTCTCATTTCAAAGCTTTCTGTTTAGTTGTCATGCTTGTTATCTTCTATCATTGCCTGTATAATAATTGCCTATTCATCATACAATGGAACTTTTTGAAACCAGAGAGTGTCAGCAAAAGTTGATTTACTTCTGTTTGAGAGTTGTGCAAGGAAATCATAGTCGAAGCGATATGTGATAGTGGTTTCAGACTTATGTTTTAGTTGGGTCTTGTGAGGGTAATGCTCATGTTGTAACATATTTTTTTATCTGATTGTGGGACTTGTGCCTTTTAATGGATCCTGACATGACATGTCTGTATCATCCATTGAAAGTTCAATAGGTCCTGGAATACTGTAAACATAATCAACTGAGGTAAATTTTTGGTTGTTCAGATAGAAAATCATGAAAGGAAGCAACGTGAGATCCAAGCGAACCTTCGCCAGCTCCAGCAGCACAAGGCCAACAAGGTTTGTGCAACCCTTTTGATCTTGCATGTGATAGCTGCTCATAACAATGAACATTTGTGCTTGTGCTTTTTTAGGCATACACAATTCCATTTTATTTTTATATTAAAACAAAAATGGAATTTATTTTGTTAAGTATCTGGATCTATATGCTAATGCAGATTCTGTTTCTAACAGGAAGTTGATTATGATGTTATTGGTTAACTTTACAAAATGTTTCTTGACAGGTGACAGCTTTTGGAGGAGAAAGGGTGATCAATCTTCTACGTATTATTGAAAGATGTCACAAACAGTTTAACAGACCACCTATAGGTCCAATTGGAGTCCATCTGGTGAGTCTAGTGTATCTATATGCTAGTTTATGAATGGTGTCAAGCACATAGTTAGGAGTAGGAAAAGGATCAACGTTACTACTTTGGAATTTCCTGCTGTTCACTTTAGTTGATACTCTTTTGATGGTGACAGTTCCTTATTTTCTATTTGGATAAAGCTTTGAATTGTGGGTTGAAGACATGACTTGTTATTGGTCTTTAATAGGAACTACGTTTCCGTTATAAAAATAGGCATTGTTAACTACTGTGGTATTCTTCCTATCGTTTACTAATGCATCTTGATTGATGATTATGCAATACAGTCAGTCACTGGTGATAGGTGGGCTCCTGCTGTTGAACATGCTGTTGGGAAATTGCTCAATGCTTTCATTGTAACAAATAGTAAGGATTCTCAAATTCTGAGAAGCTGTGCACGAGAAGCAAAATACAATAACCTTCAAATTATCATATATGACTTCTCACGACCAAGGTAGATGACTGACTACAGTTGGATGCCAGTTATCATACTTTTATTGTTTGACCACCCTCTTCTGATTTTGCTCTTGCTTCTCTTTGTAGGTTGCACATACCACCTCACATGCTTCCCCAAACAAATAATCCAACTACACTTTCTGTTCTACATTCTGAAAATCATGTTGTATTTAATGTCTTGGTGGATGTGGTAATTGATTCGATTCATTGTTGGTTCTATTGTATTAAACTTTCCTGTGCTTTGTTTTCTGTTGCTATGATGTGTGCTTTTTTTTCTTTGGTGCTTTGCATGTGTTCCCAGGGGAGTGCTGAGAGGCAAGTGCTTGTAGAAAATTATGATATGGGAGCGGCTGTTGCTTTTGGTAGAAAGATCCAAAATCTGAAGGAGGTTTACACCTTAGATGGATATAAAATGTAAGCTGTTACTGAATTCATCTGCTTTACATTCTGCCAAATTTACTATACGAGTATGTTGTACGTCATATTCTATTGAGCGTGCTCCTGAGAATATTAAGATTTATTGCAGAACTAGTAAGAGTACCCGCACAATGCTCCGGGATTATTTTTCATTTATAATATGTACTAAAATAATACCAATTATATTTTAAAGAGTAAAATCACTAATGGAATAATACCAATTATGATGAAAGCATACATTTATATCATTTTACAGAAATAATAACAATTATATCTCAAGTACACCAATTAGTGGATATGAGAGGATTAATGTCGGAATGATAAAAGCATACATATTAATTAGTATTTGCAAATAAAAATAATAATATATTTATTCAAAATATCATAATATTCGTATTATATCCTATAGAACATTAGTAAAGAAGTTGAAACATTAAAAAAATATGAAAAATTCTTTGATATAATAAATTTGAAATCAATAAATGTTATTAAAACTCATAAATTTGATAAATTTATGAAATTAAAAATGCACGTGAAATTATAAATTCTCTAATTTGTAAAAATTTCAAAGCATTAATTTTAACTAAAAATAAATCCTAACATTATTTTACAATATTAAAATTATCCATCTTTATTTGCTAAATGATTTTTTGTAATCCTTTTTAAAATTTCTATTTACACTATACTCACCATGTGCAAATATATTTTCTCATAAAAGGAGCACTTCTAAATGCTAAAATAAAAAATTAAAAGAAAAATAAAATATGGATTGAAATTAATTAAACAAAATATTTACTTCTTCCGTCCCATAAAGATAGTTCACTTACATTTTTTAGAATATAGTAATTTTTTAGTACTTATAATTCTCTTATTTGTTTTATTATCATCAACCACTTAAAAAGTAGTAAAACAATTTAATGGTTAATTCCAAGATAAATTTTACTAATATTCATTAATTATTTAATGATAATATGTGGCATATTAGTAAAATACATACAAAATAATTAATTTAACTATTTAAATAATATATTTTTAATCTATGTGTAAAATAGAAGGGGATTATCTTTGTGGGACAGAGTGAGTATTATATACGAGTAAAATTAAAAATTTGTTATATTGTATATATACGTTAATTGACTCCCAGTAAAAAAAAATATACAAAAAGAGCTACGTGTTAAATAGTTAAATATATTAAATTTAAAGTAGCACATAATGATCATTTTATATATTGCCACATATTTATGTAATATATTTGTAACTATATAGATGTGGAGAATCGTCATATCATAATATATTCACCGGTTATCTCTTGTGAAAAAAAATGAATAATGATATAAATACAAATTTAAGGAGATAAATAAAAAATATTAATAAATTTAAAAAATATTGAAAAATAACAAAATAAAAAAGAAAAGAAAAATTAGTTAGTAATATTGGCCACACCATTATTATATGTTAATATGTATTGAACTATTAGTACAACATTTTAAAGTTACTTGTTATTGACCTCTCAAAAAAAATTGTTAGCATAAGGCCTCAAGGTCATGTTGTATAACTCTAGCCGGGGGGGGCGGGGGGCGGGGGGGGGGGGGGGGGGGGGGGGGGGGGGGGGGGGGGGGGGGGGGGGGGGGGGGGGGGGGGGGGGGGGGGGGGGGGGGGGGGGGGGGGGGGGGGGGGGGGGGGGGGGGGGG
>CAOJBK010350505.1:0-17312 GCA_948294925.1 Codiaeum variegatum | reverse complement strand
AATTTAAAATTAGAGTATTCTTATAACATTCTTGGTAATTATGTGGAAGATAAGATTCTAAAATTGAAAGATTAGTAGGAGATTTTGAGCATGAAGTTAGTGGCCAGTGGCTAGAATCAGATCACCGGCGACCGCATTCCGGCGATTAGTTGGTGAAATATGGCGATTGGTTGTCGGAGTCCAATAATATAATTAATTAATATAATTATTTTAAAATAATAATTGATAATAGTTTTTAATAATTTAATTTATATAATTATTATAAATTTTTTAAAATCAATTTTATTAAAATACTATCCAAAAACCAAACCAATCCAATCCAACTCAACCCAACCCAAAATACATTCATATCCAAAATACTATCAATCCAATCCAAATCAATGGATTGAATATACAATCCAATTTTTTTGGATTGGATCGATTGGATTGGGTTGAATTAGTCGGATTGGATTTTTTTGTACACCCCTACGGCCAACCCATAGCCAGTTCGACTGGGTCAACAGGTTTGAAGCTGAGTGATCGATTTTCTGGTGGGTTTGAATATTAAAGGATTTTTTAATGTTGATCGGATCGGATTTATGTCCGATTTTTTATTTTTTCGGTCGGACCAGGCAATTAGGTTCAGGTTTTAAAACTATGGTCAAACTTACATATCAGATCATATGATCTCTATCCAATTTTAATTCTCTATAAATTCGGTTCCTGCTAGAAACTCTTTCTAGTAAACCTTATCCACTCTTGTCAAAGATTTGCATATCAAGAACAACCAGAAGTCATATGATTTATTCCTTGGTTACCTAAGTTAATGAATCTTTTCTTGGTTTGACACTTATCTCAACATATTACTGATTATGGCCACTATATGTTATATACCAATACACGACTAGCATCGGTATGTACACAGTAACAAATCATAGCCACCAATATGCCAAATAACATGTCATATCCAGTTTAATAATTATATGCACAATTATGATCTATATGATGCGATATTGACTAGTTGGTAACGACCGATGTATGCATCATCTAACGTCATTGTTCAACTTTACTCATCCAATGAGTATGCTCACATATTGTCATGACATTACATGTTTGTACCATGAGACTCACTACTTTCATACCAATAAGTATCTCATACTTATCATGGATGACAACAGAGGTGATGGTCTTCCAGATTAATGACGTCCCTATCAATAATCTTATGACCATGAATAACCTTTAAAGTATCTAATAAAGGGCAATCTGTCACCATATTCTCAAACTCTTAAAGAATAGATTCTCTTACAGAATACTTAAGGGACATATATACGTTTAATACAATGAATGTTTTCATTTAAAGAACATATATACTAAAACTAGTTAGATTTTCATTTACATTCACATGATGCATGCAAACTTTAAGGCATACATTGCTAACATAAGTTACGCCTACTCCTAGGGTTCTTTGCCTGCGTAAAAGGATAAGTTTTTGAGTGATGTAGATTGGATCCCTTAACCCTAGGACGTAGAGCCCTTTATATAGTTTTCTTTCTAAAGCGGTGGAGTCCTGTCCTAGGAATCTCTGGTGCAGGATTGGGCTTTAATTCAGCTGTTGGACTTAGGTCTCCAATCGTGGGGTTATGGGGGAGATCGATTTGGAGTCTCGTAAGCTGAACCCTTAGAGAATGGACTCTGAGGTCGATATTGGCTTGGGATTGTTCCTATGGATTATGAGCTGACCACTCGCCCAAAGGTTTAGTATTTTAGGGCATGTATTAAGGTTATAACCTTGGTGATTGATGGGCCTCACCTTTGGGCTTAAATCAAAGGTCTTACCCATAGCTAATCTATGTAGCCCTCGACTATGGGATATCACCATGGGCCTTTAAATTGAGGTCCATTCGTTGAAGGCCTTCACTCGTCTTAGGAGGGGGTTGATCCCTTAAGGCCTCTAATTTTTAATGCTCGCCATGGGTCTTGAATCATGGGCTTGGGACTTTATTATTCTATGTGCCTTATGAGCTAGTATTTAGGTCGACGTTAATAATGCCCCCTACATCCCATGCCAAATTCTTTTGATGTCGTTCGGTTAGGGATGCAACCTAGACTAACCCTTGTTATTCATCTTCTTGTAAAGGAAAATACCATCAGTTATGGTTCTATTAGTGGAGTACCAGCTGTCGTATTGGTTGTCTTTTCAACTTCTGATGTTTCAACACTTTTTCCGCCTAAAACTTTCACCTCGGGAACCTAAACGGTCATTTTATTAATTAGGCTATATATTCTCCTTCCTCGACCATTTTGCATATCTTCTACTAAAATTGTTGAACAACTCTTAAGCACCATTGTTGATATTTTCTCCAGGTAAATTTTAACCCTTTTTTTTTCTTTTTTCGCTGTGGGTTTTGCTTTTATCAACTGGCAGCCTAAATAATAAAAAATGACTAAGTCTAAGAGAACTACTTCAACTATTGACCCCGTCCAGGCCCATCACGATCTCTCTGACAACGACGAGGTCGTCAACCAGGTACTTGTTCATTACGCTAGTGGTTATGCTATTGGGCCTTGTTGTAGTATCCCCATCGAGTCCCTTTCCGAATTTCTTTTTGGGGAAGACAATCCACATAGGGTAAGTCATGAGAACCTAATATCGATTTGGGAAGGGTTGCCCATGATAATGATTTGGCCAGGGCTTAATAATAATTTTAGGACTTAGTACCTTAGGATGAAACCTTTTTTTCACACTGTCTGGATCAGTGCAGGTATTGATAATCTTTTAGAAATGTGTTTGGACCCCGTATCAATCAACCACCCTTTATTATTTTCTCCTTTGCTTTTCTGGTCTCCTAGAAGCAATGTCTTCACTTTTAGGTTTAGAATGATTACCCCTACCTTGTATGATATTGTTGTTCTCCTAGGGGTCCTTATCGTCGGTAAACCTTGTGACCCTCTTTCCCCTATTGACTGTTCTTCTTCTATATCTTTCAAGAGGACTTCTTACCAACACTTTCATATCGACAATTAGCTCCATCCTCAAGATCCTACCTTCGAAGAGCACATAGCCTTCCCTTCTATTTTTTGTGTATATATGTTTTTATAAAGCAACGGTAAAGATTACTAAAGAATAACTCCAAGTAGCCAAAGCCTTGGCTTCTGGGAAGAGGTATGACTTAGGCTGCCTCATTCTTTCCAATCTGTACAGGGGTGTGAATCAGATTCTTTCTAGCCCTTAGGTACCTTCGTTCTCCCACCCATGTGGGTTTCTTCAGTTTTAGTTGATGGCCTAGGACAGTTGTTGATGCTTCTTATAGAGAATTTATTGAACACCTCTACACTACCCCTAGGGTCCATAATGAGCGATTTTATATCTTAAAACCTGCTTCTTATGGTCCTGCTTGGGCTCAATTTTTTTCCCTCCGAGACTGAGTTACCCTTTTATGACCCCCTCATTTTGGAGTGGGCTGATTCTTGAGCAAGCGCTCTCATTGCTTGAGATTTACCAATTAGTACTTCATTTGACTCTCGGGGTGGGGTGGAGGTTTATTCTTCCCAGCTCTGCTCTTGCCAGTTTGGGAATCATCAAGAATTTTTTTATCCTACCGCCTTTTCCCTCAGTCGTCTTTCTCCAACTAGATTGTCAGTTTCTAAAAGCCAATTTTATCAGCTTCGAGAGCTTCATAATTCTTGACTTGGGGAATTAAAAGTTGTGGATATGATAGAGGAGCCTTGCATAATCACTAGGTTTAGGGTTTGGTGGGAGGGGTACATGAATAATGCGTATACTAAGGGTTTTGAGGTCGTGTGGTCTAGATTGCAATTTTCAGTGAAGATTACTAACCACAAGCCTCCTGTTATGTAGGGTCTAAACCTGGGACACACTCAAGGTGAGTGTCTTAAGCAAATCTGTAGGTTTGGAAAATTCTATAGAATAAAGTATCACACACTTCCACACTTTATACATGTATTTCAAGGCCACCAATAAATAAAAGATCAAATCTTGGTCGAGGCTACCCTTTCCTGAGACAGGGAGATATCCCTTTTTAGGGAACAT
The DNA here is from genome assembly GCA_948294925.1 of Codiaeum variegatum. Taxonomy (NCBI): domain Eukaryota; kingdom Viridiplantae; phylum Streptophyta; class Magnoliopsida; order Malpighiales; family Euphorbiaceae; genus Codiaeum; species Codiaeum variegatum. The sequence goes on along the minus strand of CAOJBK010350505.1, from coordinate 13,282 downwards.
TGTCATAAAAAGGCATAGGCAGAGAGAAAGAAAATTGACCCAACTTTCCTTATACCTGGTCACTGGTTCCTTTTAAAAGTTCCACAAATAAAATGGTCTCCCTTGCCAACTGCCCCCTTTGGGGTGGCTGGTCCCATTCTTAAACGAATAAAGTATCCTTCAAATCATGTGGCATTCACTAGCCTTTATACAAATGACTACACTTCTGATACACCCTTTCGATGGCCTATATCATTTAGGCCACTCAGCTGAGGTCCAGGTAGATCACCTTAACCTTGGTGCTTCAGTCAATTCATTAATGTTTTACTAATCATTCATTCTTTTTTATAGCTATAATTCCAAGGCTTATTAGCAATGTCCTGCCCCTAGGGAAGTGGGGCTCTAGGGTCGAAATTCTGGATCAGCCTACTAAGAAGAAATATGTACGTATTATGAAATTTTAATAGCTTTTTGTCTTTATCTATAAATTGTGTTATTTAAATCTCTTTTATTACAGAAATTGAAGTTCAAGGTTGGGACTTCCCTAGCCAATATTGCAGCCTTTCCTACCAATAACCCTCCATCGGTGAAGTCTTCCTCGAATTCCAAGTACGGGTCAGGCTCTGCTCTTGGGACCCCTAAAAGAGATGTTGCTCAACAAGTTCAGAAGGATGTCAAAGACACTAGAGCATCTAAAGAACCTTTGAAATCAGGTGCTTCCAAAGGTAAACAAGGAGAATCCTCTTCCTGAAAAGACTCATTTCCTTCTATGGAGACTTTTCCTAGACCGACCGAGAATACTAAGCAATAATCTCTTGGCGATCATGTGGAAGTTATCGATGTGGCTGAAAGCTCCATAACTGTAGCCACCCTCACCTAGAGTCATACTGATGAGGTTGGCATTAACAATGAGCCATTTCCCTCCAAAATTGAAATGACCACTACTCCTGAGGTACATATCTCCATGTTCCTTTTTCCAATGTTATCTTAGCGAGAATGCTAACAATATCTTTTTACAAGATGACCTCGACGATCTTGAGGATTACTTTGCATCCTTCGACTCTGATGATAAGGGATACCCCAAAGAAAAAATTATTGAAACTATCCCTAATGTTCTCATTATGAGATTATTACAGAAATCAAAAGCCATAGGAGGACAATGTCTGATATGGCCTGCAAAGGGCTACCTGGTGCTCCTAGAGGAGTTAGCACAGGCCAGGGCTAAGGAAAGCCTACATTTCATTACTAATTATTCAACCAAGGAGAATATTAAGGTCGGGGCCAAGGAGATATTGATCGACTTCTTGAAGACTTTTGACCAGAAGCTACATGCCTACAAGTATATTAATGCCACAAAGAAGCAGCTAGAAGATTCCAAGTATGAACTTTAGAAGCATCAAATGGAGCAAAAGGTTCTCCAAAAGATAAAGAAGGCCTTTGTCGATAGTTCCAAGGCCTTGAAGAAGGATATGAAGTTGATCGCCAAGGAGATCGAGGAGCTGGAGAGGAAAATAGCTATTTGTCATGGGAAGCTAGTTCATCTCCAAGATCATAGGGCGCAAGCGATCGCTAAGGTGAGAGAAATAATGAAGCATTGAAAGGTAATGCCAATGCTTCTTCTTAGATATTTATGAGTCTTGAGGCTGAAGTAAAGAAAAACCAGCATGTTAAAGATGGCCTCCAACGATCAGTAGATGAAATTGTTAAAATTTGCTCTTGATGTACTTTCTTACTCTAACCTTTTAACAAGTCCCTTATGGGCATTTTACTATCAAATTTTATTGGCCACGAGACCATTTTTTTTAAAATTATATTACATTTTCTTTTGAATGAATGAATACCCTTTTTTGCATGCTTTAAAGATATTGTCTATTATCTTTATATTGAAAATGTATTCAAATTATATACAATAATCAGCCTCCATGAATGAGTACAACTCATAGTAATATCTTAACCAATTAATTAGTAAAACAAATGAATTGGCTATGACTTAATTGATCTTTAAAAGCAAAGAATATTACAAGGTAATGCCCTACACCGATAGTAAACCATTGGTCTTACGTAGGGTGCTTTTATTTCAAATCTTCCCTAACCTTTTCAAATTAAGACTGATCCACTAATTCCTATAGTGATGGTTTATACAATTTTAGGTATTTGCCATTGATTAATCAGCCCTAGTTTCCTCCTTCTTCTCCCAATAATTGGTAGGCCCTATTATCCATGACCCTAGTAACCTCAAATGGACCTTCCCAATGAGCTGACCATTTGCCAAGTTCCGACTGCTTCTCCCTGAGAGGTAGGATCGCTTTCCACACTAGGTCCCCAATCTTGAACTCTTTAGTCTGAATATGTTTGAACTCTTTCGACCAAAACTTCTATGATCAAGTATTCATATTTTTCTTGATTGTTTGAACAAGGGAAATAAAAAATGAAATCAAGCTTTGTTGTGATGCCCTCTGGCAAAGTCAAAACAACTCCTACCCCTGCTGATGTCGAAGTCTTTCACCCATCAATTCATAACTCCCAAGCCCATTTCTGAAGGATGCAATTTACTTCCTCCTCGGGAATGTCCTTACTAAGCTTGTGAGCAAGAAAATCGGCTAGGGCTTGACCCTTCACATGGAGAGGGACATGCTAAAGGTGAAAATTGGATAATCCAACCACCCATTTCCTAATATTTTTTCTTAAATAAGGCCTTGACATGATATATTTCATTATGTTGGTTCGACTGATGTCCATAACAACCACTGGGAGCATGTAGTAACTAAGCTTGGTGCATGAGAAATATAAGGCAAACCCGACTTTCTCAATTTGTGTATATCTTGTCTCCACATCAGTTAAACTCCTACTAAGGTAATAGATGACTCTCTCATATTCTTCTTGATATTGAGCCAATATTCTCCCAATTGTGTAATATGAAGCCGATTTATATAAAACTAAGGGCGCCTTAAGCCTGGGAGGGGTCATAACCGATGGTTGGTAAGGTAGGCTTTAATCTCATCAAACACCACTTGATTTTTCTCAATCTAGGTGAATTCCTTATTCCCCCTTAGTAATGTTCTCTAAGGTTGGAGCTTTCTAGTTGTATTAGTAATTAATCTCCTCAAGAAGTTAATATGCCTAATCAATCTCTGAAGCCCCTTCTTGTTTCTTAGGGAAGGAGTTTCTAGGATTGCATTAGCTTTATTTTTGTCGATCTCCACACCCCTTTAACGTACTAGGAAACCCATGAAATTACCGACAGATACCCCAAAAGAAAATTTTAAAGGATTCATTTTTAGTTGGTATTGCCACATCCTTTCAAAAGATTTTTTCAAGTCATCCAAGTGTTGTTCTTCTTGTTGGAACCAGACCACTAAATCATCTATGTATACCTCCATAAATTTTCCTAAGAAATTATGAAAGATTGCATTCATCAACCTCTAATATGTGGCCCCAATATTCTTAAAGACGAAAGGCATCACTACCCATTCATATGCACTAATCTATCTAGGACACATAAAGGTCATCTTGCTTATATCACCCTCAGCAATTTTGATTTCATTGTAGCCCGAATTCCCATCCATAAAACTCAAAATAGTATTCCCTACAGCTGAATCAATCAGCATATTGGCTATGGGCATAGGATATTCGTCCTTGGGAGTTGTTATGTTTAAATTTCTAAAATCGACACATATTCTTAACTTCCCATTCTTTTTAATCACTAGGACTATAGTTGAAAGCCATTATGCGTAAACTACGGGTTGGATGTAACCTCTCAATTTTTTGCTTGATTATTCTTCAACTTCAGGAGACATCCTTCTCATGGTTTGTTTGAATGGCTTAAAACCTAGCTTGATGGGTAGTTTATGATCCACCAATCCCCTTTCCAATCCTAGCATCTCGTTATAGGTCCAAGCGAAACAATCTTTAAACTCTTTTAATAGGGCTACAAGATTTTCTTTAAACTCGGGGGATAACTTAGAACTTATGAATATTGGTTATGGGTCAACCTCTGTCCCAAAGTTACTCTCTTTTAATAGATTTTTAACCTCAACTGGTTCATCTTATAGCTTCTTACTTGCTTCCCCGAGATCTTTGAATTCCAAGGTCGCTGTAGGATCTTGCCCTTCATCATTATAGATGCACTCAGCTAAACATACTTGCTCCTAAAATAGATTATGGAGCTTGAGGATAACCTCCATCTGCCTCTTAGATATTTTATCCATAGATTTAACTGGAGGGAGTTGTTCGATCAATTTCTCGAACTGACTTAGGCTGAGATAACTGATCATCCACTACCATCTTCCTATCCAACTTCCTTTCAGGGTTGAAGAATAGAGTCTTTGACTCAGCATCGTAGTAGACCGCATTCAAGAAGTGTACCTCTTGTCCTAAAGGATTAGGGTCTGCATGTACTATCTCGACATAATCATCCATAAAAAGGATTAGAATTTGATGCATGTTCGAAGGAATGCAAAAGTTAGAATGAATCTAATCCCTCCCAAGCAAAAGGTTGTAGTTGACATGGACATCAACCATATAACACTCAGTTGGCCAAGTTTTCCTACCAACTTTAACTTGTATAATCAGAAATCCCTCTGGAAATGTCTCTCCCCAGTAAAGTTATGTAAGGAAAGCTCAGACCGTTCAAGATCTTAGGAAGTGAGATCCTACTTTTTAAATGTCTTTAAAGGTAGGATATTAAACCCTGCTTCATTATCCACTGAGATTCTATTTATTGATATTCCATTTGCCTCAGTTTTAATGTATAGGGGCTTGATATGGTTAGCTAAACACCTATAGAGCTCTTCCATAATGATCAAGAGCGGCTGTTGTGTCCCCTTATCATCGATGTCTGCTTCTAAAACATCCCCATCGAGGGTAGCCTGTTGATCGGGCTTTGCTTGGAACTCATATGGTAGGACTATTACCATTTCTGGATCCACTTTTGTCTCGGGGATTGGGGTTATGGTTACCATGTTGATGCTTAATCTTTTGATTAGTTTAGGTGCCCCAGGCTCCTCCTCCTGGCTGATCTATCTTCCCTAGGACATTGGTCTATCAACCAAACTTTATATCTTATCCCATTGATGTTCACAATTATGGGTTAGCTCTGAACACCTTATTCTAAAGGTTTCTTACCCTGGGTGTTGTCCCCCTGCGATTTCTCTCCATGGAATCCTTGATCTTCATAGTTAATTGTATGACCCTTTTTTGTTCTTTGTCCCTTTAGTATCCAACATTAGGCACATTATTCTGCCTTCTCAAGAGCCGTTGATCTCTGGCGGCCAATTTTATTTCTGCCTTCTTAATGGGCACTTTTTTCTTGCCTTTCATTTCAACTCGACATTCAACTTCCTGCCTCTTTCTTTCTTCCCAATATCTATCCTCTCACTTTTGAGCTTTCATCTTCCTTTTTCATAATTCTTCTCTATTCTTAAGGCCAGTTCTTGCAGCCATCTAGAGTCTTTCTATTTTTTGTTGGCTTTGTAATCTTCTTTTTTGGGTGTGAGTTAGGAATGGCCTTTAATTCCTTTTACTGTGGTCAATCCTTGAAAAGACACCACTGGAAATTAAGGTCTGTGAGTTGGAATGGTGTTGCTCCCATTTTTTCCACCTCCTTAAGCATTGGTTTGAAGGTTTGAGGTGATCTTTCCTTGGGGCTAGACTTTTCCTTTGCAACTTCCGAAAAACGTTTTGTTCGTACTACCTCTACATAACTTCTCTCTATGGGCCTTTCCAAGAACTACAATCTCTAGTGAATTTTTCTCTCTGTGTGTTAGATCCTCTGATGTATTGGATGCTTCTCCTCGCCTTTAGTTAGAGCCTACCTCTTTTTTGGGGTATGAGATAAAGAGGAAACCTCCTTTCTCTTTGGGATAACTTCTAACCCTACCCTGTAATTTGGATAAGTAAGGCATACTTCATACCCCTTGCTTTCATTCTCATGGGCTTCGTTTATAGAGGGTCTCCAATCGAGATCAAGTTTCATCCTAGGTAGATCAACTTGGTTTCCTGGCTTGCCTGGCCCCAAAGGAGTAACAGTAACTATGCCCACATTAATGCCAACGTTAGGCCCTTTAGGAAAGGGAGTTGTCTCAGCAATGGTTTTATCCTTCTTAAGGAAAAATAACATACCCTCATCAATAGCCTTTTTGCACTATATTCCGGAAGGTAATACAATTATTAGTGTAGTGTCTGTCGACATTATTCCATTTGTAGTACATTTTTGGCGTCTTCTCTAAGGATAGAATGATATGACCTACACTCAGCTCGATCTATCCATCCTTCAAGAGTAAGTCAAAGATTTCTTCAGCCTTAGATATATAAAAAGAGTACTCCTTGGCTAGTTTGTAAGTTTCATGCTTTTTCTTGTGTTGAGGTCTGAAGGCGTGGTAGGAGTATGGGTTCCCTGCTTTTAACTCGGCCACACAAACTTCCTATTCCTCCTCTGATTCTGATTCATCATTGGGGGCCGAGTAGGTCACCTGTTCTTTTTAGTAGTACCGAGTTGGTTTCTTTTGCTCTTTTTCTTTAAGCAACCATTCATAACTCATCACTAGGTTTAAGAGTTCACAAAAATCTTAAAACTTCTGCCCCTAAAATTTCTCTCTAATATCCATGTTCATGCCTCCAAAGGCTAGCTCAACCAATTCTAAGTTTGTGACCCTTGTAGGACATTAAGTCTTTAATTTTCTAAACCTGGCTACGCATTTCTCAGCGGCTTCTCCTGGATTCTGAGTTATTTTGTCCAAATCAGCCAAAGTGGTGTTTGACTCTGAGCTGTAGAATTTGTCAGTGAAAGTACGAACCATTTCTTCCCAAGAATGTATGCTTTCTAGGCGTAACTGGCTATACCATTTGAAAGTAGGGCCTATTAGAGAATTAACAAACAATCTAAGCTTGTGGATGCCACTGTATGAGGCCTCATCATACTGCACCATGAATTATGAGAGGTGTTCCCTAGTGCTGACAGTACCATCCCCAAAAAATGATGTGAACTCTGGTGTCTTATATCCCCTAGGAAAGGGATAAAATCATCTATGTACTTGAGGTATGGCTGTCCATAAGGATCCCTAGAGGGCCTTTTCGAGTTGTACTCCTATCCTTTGCGATTGCCTAGCCATCTCATTCTCGTTCCATTGCCTAGGGTTTTGATACCCAGGGTTGGGTAAGCTTCGACTGGTGGCCCTTAAGGGGGAACATAAGCCATTTGATCACCTTGGAGTGGATGAGGTACGTGCTGTTGAATCGAAGGCATCATGGGAGCATACATGTACTGGTGATATCAGTCGTGTTCCTCTAGATGATAACCCTAGTTGATAACTTAGGTTGGAGGATACACAAGCTGCCTATGTTGATGATATCAGCCTGGGTCTTGTGGCTGGTAATCATGGCTGATAGCTTGAGCTAGAGGAGGTATGGGTCAAGTCCCTTGGTCGACATTCTAAACTTAAAGAGGTATGGGATGTTATTGTGGATATCAACCCCGGTTGTATTGTAGCTTCCCATGGTCGATATTTGGCGGTTATGCAATTCTGACTTCCCCATACTGTAACTCATTCTGAATCGGTTATGGTCAATTCTGTTGGGGTGGTGTTCCCTTATTTGTAACTACATCCTGGTATCTCCCATCGAGCAAGTTGTTGAAGTTTGCAATTGACTCGTTGAAAGTCTGAACGGTGTTGTACACCCTATTTTGTGCATCTCTATTCTTTTACAGGAGAGGATGCATGACTTGAGCTATTTGATTAGTTAGGCATGTATACATGTCCATGTTGGCATGTGCTATCGATGATCCAATAGCATTGATATTAGCGTCGAACAAGGATTTTGACTTAGGTAGCTCGATGTCACAATTGTATTCATCCTCATTTTCCCCTTCAGTTAGATCACCGTGGGGAGGGTCTCACAATCATCCTGGTATGACAATCTCTCGAGGCTAATTTTCCATGTCTAGTTTGGTTGCACCTACAATCACAAGATCAATAGAGTTATTAGAAGAATCATCGACTTTCTTAGTTGATTTTTGGTGTTTACCTGCCATATTACAATTTTAGAAAAAATTCACTGGATGTGCTAATTTTGTTCGTGTCAGAATTCGAGATCTTGAGTCGTTCAGGGCACTCGGGTACGGGTCTATTAGTCCAAGTGTCTTCAATCTGATACACTAGGATTTTTTGGATTTCCTGTGTTAGTCTAGGCAGGTCTCTCAATAACACAAACCAAGAGTGCAATATCCAAGAACAAGTTAATATTTAACCCCAAATGAATAATAGTCAAAACAATAAATCTTTTTGGTATTTTTTCCAATACAAAGCTAAAACAAGAAAAATAAAGAAAATAGAGTAAGGAATACAAAGAGTAAACCTATGTCTAGGTATGTGTCACTGAAGCAAATAAGGACATCATCGTCGGTCTTCACTTTCAAGGCTCTGAATGGATCTTTCCCTCCTAGATGTAGGCTACACCGTCACTAAAAACCTCTTGATCCAGAGGAGATGTGTGGTATCTAGGCTGCGGTCGTCAACCTCTTCTGCCGGTGGAGATATAGGCGCTCGCCGTCACTTCCCCGAATGAAACAATAATAGTTATTGAGAACTGAAGATAGCTAAGTTACATTTACTCCTAGAGTTCTTTGCTGGAGCAAAAGGATAAGTTTTTGAGTGATGGAGATTGGATCCCTTAATTCTAGGAATTAGAACCCTTTATATAATTTTCTTTCTAAGACGTGGAGTCCTGCCCTAGGAACCTCTGGCGCGGGCTTTGGCTTTAATTCGGCTGTTGGACTCAGGTTTGCAACTGCGGGGTTCTAAGGGTGATCAATTTGGGGCCTTGTAAGCTGAATCCTTGGAGAATGTGCTTTGGGATCGATATCGGTCTGGGATTGTTCATCTGGATCCTAGGCTGACCACTCGTTTGAAGGTTTAGTATTCTGGGGCCTGTATGGAGGCCATATCGTTGGTGATTGATGGGCCTCGCCTTTGGACTTAAATCAAGGGCATTATCCATAGCTAATTTGTGTAGCTATCGACTACGAGATATCACCATGGGCCTTTAAATTGAGGTCCATTGGGTGAAAGCATTCACTCGTGTAAGGAGGAGGTTGATCCCTTGAGGCCTCTAATTTGGGTCTTGAATTATGGGCTTGAGACTTTGTCCTTCTATGAACCTTTTGTGCTAGTTTTTTGGGTCGGTGATAATACTAATTAACTAGTTCGTTTCTCTTTTTTAACAACTGTTAGAACTAATTTATACGTTTTGCTTTCATCAATTACTAAATTCTTCAACCTAAAATAAGCCAAAACTTTCCGTTAGTTAAATGTAAAATGACTAAAAAGGTATATAAATGTGATTTTAAAATTAATTTTGCATAAATAAGTAGACAGTTTACGAAAATTAGTCATCCATTACACAACCGATTAGTCCTAAAGTATATGATTATATTATGAAAGATGAGATGTAAAAAATAGGAATGAAATTGATTAAATTTTAGAGATTAAATTATAATGTATTCTTTAAAATTGATAATAATATAATTTTAGCAATTAAAAAAATGGAAGCAAAAGTCCATATAATATTTCCAATAGGTGGATTTCACATATTTTTAAAGTCTCTCGTTGGCAAGGGCGGAAGCAAATAGAGGCTAAGGTGGGGTTTAGACCTGGTGATTTTTTTTTTTTAACATTACATGGTGTGTTTTTTTCTTCAAAAAATCTTTTGCATTTACCTTTGAATCTTTTAGCCCGGCAACTACTGTCTTTTCACTTTTTTTTTCCCTTCAATTTCAACGCCTATTACTAATGAAAATAATTATTAATGGGTGTAAACCCAAATAACAACAACGAGTCTTTAAGATATGCTGGATCTGAATATAATGGGCTTAGAGTTATTGGCCTGCAATCACAGAAAACTCGTTAGAGAGTCAGGCTGATAGACTGATAATGACCCTCAGATGATCAAGTTAATTTTAGGTTATTGAAAGAATCCCTCAAGCTTGGTGCCTGAGAGTTAAAGAGAAGAAGAAAAAAAATTTGAATATATCTGAGTCTTGAGTATGTAGGACCTTATATAGGGATCCATAGTACGGATCCATCTTATATCGGAAGGTTGTAATGATTCCTTCATGGGTAAGGATACCGTTGGATCAAATGGAGCTGTATTGGGGTCGATATGGCAGGTGTTGATTGGTTCATCGCATGGGATGTCCTCTTTCATTAGTATTCTAACAGTACCTTGATGTGGTTGCAGGCAGAGGGGATAAGCTACTGGTGGAAGCGGGTCATGTCAGGGGACGCACATATGTACTATTATATTATCTTATCAAGGCAGTTTGTCATTTTCTTCAATCCATGTTTCCTATGACACCGGACTAGGGGTGGTCCGATATCCCTTATTCGGAGATGTTGTCCAGGCTTATCTGATCCTGGGATCCCCTTACTCCTCCGGAGCTCTCCTTACCGGACGGGCTCGGGCTTACTCCCAAGTTAGGCCTTCCTGATGACCTGGGCCTAGCTCCTTCGGATAACCAGCAAGGTTGAACTCCTATCAGTTGCCCCCCTATTCCTAGGGAGGTGATCTGAAGCATTCCTGGGAATGGTAGGTCCGCTTGAGATATCTGTTGCTGCTTGTAGGGTTATCCGCTTACGGCACTAAGTGTTCCCAATGCTCCAGCAGGACTGTCTCCTTTGAGGTCTTTTCAATCACTTCTCATATACATTATGTCTCTTCAAAGAACATTTCTCCAATTAACTGCGTTGCAGGCATTTTCGCTTCTCCAGACACGATTACTCATAATAAATCATTTAAATTTAATTTTCTATTTAAAATCTGTCTTCCTGATTAATATGGGGGATGGGGACAAGCCCCCCTGAGGATACGTGTCCCCTCATTAAGTTTCCCTTTGGCCTATAAATACTCCATCTTTTTTGCCTTTGCCTTCTTCATCTCGCTTACTTTGGCGTTACTTTGCTAAAATTTTCCCATAACTTATTCTTCTTCACCTTTGTACTTCAAATTTTCAATATTTACTTGAACAATGGATTCCAAACAACCACAAAATGTTACTGATCAACAAACCAAGAATGGAAAGGCCATTTCTAAAAATAGAAGCAGAGATGAGGAGGCCATAACCGCATAATTAATGGAGACTAAAGTGGTAGATTTGGAAACCACTAAAAAGAGCAGGAACACCCCTCCTACTAGGGACTGCTTTTCAAGGGATGAATATTATAGGATTTCCCTTTACAATTTTTGGCAGGATTTAGCCCCTGTTTAGACTGATGAATGGGGTTTTTTCAAAAGTAATTACACCAACACTCTCCACCAGCCTCACTATGCTTTAGCCACACCCACTGCAGACAGTAGATTGTACACTCCCACAGTTGGCAATGAGTTACCTAAAGATAACGGGCATTATATAGTCATCTTGTAATAGCTTAGCAACGGGCTATTGTTCCCTCCATCGCCCTTTTTTATGGACTGCTTCAGGAGGTTTAAATTGAACCTCCTAATGGTGACTCCCAACACCATCCGGAATATGCATTATTTTGAGGTGTTGTGATATGCTTTGGGATGCTCGAACGTCAGAGATTCTATGTTCCAGATGTTCTTCTAGATCCAACCAATAACAGATATTCCTGGAATGTATATGTCTGTCCGACACAATAAGAGAGGGTTATTTACAGGAAAATCAGACAAGATAAAGCCTTGGAAAGAGGCTTTTGCCTCCATTAATTTTTTCCTAGAGGGGAGGCATCTAAAGGTTGGATTTGAATTTAACAAGGCTCTCCAGCATCCTAAGAAGGGAGTAGAGTTAAATGCCCTTGAGTGGTCCACCAACCTGAATGAAAGTGAAGAGTTTGTGGAGTATCACTTCCTCTGCTTAAGGGCCATTTTGGAGCGAAGGGTCCAATATGACCAGTCCAGGTTATTGGATAGTAGCTTTCTATTCAAATCGGACTGGTCTCTTGCTCCGGTGGAGACATTGCAGACCCTATCATGCAAGTATTTCCTCAATTTGTTCACCTTATCCATTTTTAATTGTATCCTGATCCTAGCCTCCTCCATGTCACAATGTTAACCAAAGAGTCTGCGGATCGGTGCAAAGATCTAGCGGATAAGCTTCGGAGGAGCATGTGTTGTCTCCATCTTTGAACGAATATTCATGATCCCATTCGAGACTTTAGTTCTAGGAGACCACACCTCCAGACTCAAGAGGAAGTGATAAAGTCCCTCACTTATCATTCCCCTGATAGGGTAGTGTATTGTGCCCTCTATAGTTTCAAGGAATGGGTTGAAGGAAGTGACTTCGAATACTTCTTTGTGGAATGAGAAGGGATTCAAGCTTAGGAAGTTCCCCCTCTTCCCATGCCAGCGACCATGGTGGAAGCAACTACCAACGTGGAGGAGTTCATCTCAATGGGTCATCCTACTCTGCTTGCACCTCTGTCTGCTCACTGTAAGAAACTATCGTTCAAGGCTCCCTGAGCTAAGATGCCTGTAGGTGTTAAACTCGGACCATCCTCTACTGGTTTAGACTATACCACCTTCAATCTCTCATTTGGATTTGAGAATCCCCACAAGTATGACACCATAGAAGAGAAAATGAACCTTAGGTTTGAGAAGCTCATTAGGAGGTATGAGATCCTTCAAACTGGTTATACAACTGCTATAGGGTTCTTAGAATGGACTTCCCCTAACAAGGATCACTTCTAACATTTTATATGTCGTCTGAGGGAAGGTGTGGTGCTTTGCTTAGATAAGGAAGTTAGTGTTACCTGGGTAAATGGTCACATTCGGACTTATCAGGAAGACCCGACACGGAAGACTCTCTAAGGCACATAATTTAAGCATCCTCTAGGTGAGACATCGGCTTCTCCCACCTATTTTAATTATGGGATGCCATCCGATAAGCCTACCATCTCCCAATCTTCCTTTACCCCTCCTGTTGGAGCAAAAAATTCCACCCAAGTACCTAACTCACCTCCCATGTTAATACTAGGAAACCCTTGCTTCATCTTAAATTAAGATAGGATCCCTTAACGGGGGAGTTCTATTTTATGAGTCTTCACTTAGGTGGGTCTTCTTCCTTATTTGGGTCGGATAGTGAAAGTAGCTCTGAAAGTGAGAAACCTGAGAGGACCACCCCTGGATCTGGTTTACCCCGTTCTCAAACTTCCTCTAACCTTCAGTCACTTAAAACCTTTCAAATAATATACCCCACGGTCAGGAGAAGCGGCCCGTTTCACGACCTCATCCCTATTTTGTTATTTCTAGGACTAAGTGGCTTGCAGGTTGAAGGCTGCCCCATGACAGTGAT